>JAUEKX010394888.1:0-18771 GCA_031834005.1 Dendronotus venustus
GAAGATCATTGATATATAATAGAAAGAGAAGAGGACCAAGAACAGAACCTTGAGGTACACCGTGAGAGATATATTGATTCTAAGGTGAGTCAATGCAGCTCAGCAATTCCTTCCGACTAATACAGCTAAATTTGTCTGATTAATCTGATGGACACAACTGAAGAAAGAAAACGTAACTGTTATGTTTTGATTAAGATTAAAATTATATAATTTAAATATCTATTTCGCCTGTTTAATAATAAAAATCATTAATAAGATTTGCGCTAGCGTACCTCTTTTCCCGATAACCTCCGAGAGGGGAGGTTACTCAACATACAGAGCATTGGGTATGTTTATTCACCCAATTGTCACCATCAGTTCCTCTTAAGGGTATTAAAATCCACCTTCGACTCTACTGGGAGTTACAAAATTTTAACTAAAATTGAAATTCTAAAGATCTCGGGCGGCACATATCCATGAATTCTAAGGTTAGTACCTCGCATTAATTTCACCCTTACCACCACTATACTGGTCATCCTAGAGAAGTTGTCGGAGATGGATAAGTCATTCATTATTTTGTTCACATCATATCATTTCGAGTTTGCGAGTAGATTTTAATGAAAAGTGTCATCATCATTAAAAATGTTCTAATTGCAGGTGATTAAGATACCGCTTAATCCATAAATTGAATTTCGCATTTTGTGTAAATTGACATGTTGGTTGAGAAGCAATTTTGAAAAAGCAAAAAATGTCGCAATACATTTTCATAAGCGGATTCTGTAACAGGGTACTAATTTTCCCGGAAAATCCGATACTCCGATAACCTGATCAAAGCTTATTAACCGTTTTTCATCATGCGGCCTTTTTTTGTTGAAACAAAAAAACTTGAAAGTAAAACAATGTTGTGAAATAATTTTGCAACATTATTTTGCCATAAATAAGTCTTAAATGTTTTACTTTTCTAAGGGTTACAGCGACTGCCAAATTTTTATTTATTTTCGACATGTTTGTTCCTCCTCCAATTATTAGTGACTAAAATATATTATTCACAATACACGATTCCTGAAATTATCTTTTCCATCATGTTTTTTGTTGCTACTGGCGCTATCATTTCTAAAAGCAATTTATCCAAAGATATGCTAAATCAAAAGAAATTTTTGAATATTTTTATTATAGCATCCCCTACGAGAAGTTCTTCAGAATTTCATTATAGAATTTGCTTTAGAGAATGTAACAAGTTTTACTCATTTTCTTTACTTATTCTTACATAGGTTTTGTTCTTTGTCTTTTTTCAAAATCATTTATCGTGGTTACGTTTAGCTTTACAGTGTGAAGAGATGATGTGTAAATATTTCATTCGAACTGTGACGTTCCTTTGGTTACATTACATTATAATTTCCTTTATTATTTTAGCTGATGTTTTATAACAACACTAAAAACAATAACATTCTTATGGCCAGATGGTCAAACATTTATAAGGCTCATAAAATTTGGCACACCCCATTGAAAAACTCACACACATTTTTGACCTTCATGGAATCTTTGTACTACGTTTTTTCATATGGAAAGTTGCATTTTGTTGACGTGAGCAAAACCAAAAATGAAGATCAACTGTCAATCATTGGTTCGTGCTAGAAAACCACTCTATTCCTTGCCAACGCAAAAATTACATTAGTGTTTTAAACGATCTTTTTGTTGTATGCGAAATATTTGGAGAATTGACAAAGGGTATGATGTGTAAACAATTTTAAAGTTTGTTGGTCATCGGTAACAACCTCTGGAAATTGCCTCTTTTATTACCTTAATTTAACCCTTTATTATGTTGAAGGCACTCCTAATAAAATAATAAATGAAACATTTGGTCTTCACCAGTAACTGAAACTGCAAACTGTATCATCGTCAAGGAAAGTAGACGACATAATCCTTTATCAATTAAGAAGAAATTCTAAGAGAAAAAAAATTCAGAGATGTCCTTTTACTAATCTCTCAATTAAATCTTATGAGTTTTATAATCGTGCTGTCAAAACTGATAACGGTAAATTATAATATTATTATAGGTTTCACAATGGTTTACACAACTTTTACACTAGTTTAGCACCAAAACTCTTTTTTTTTTCTTCTATTTTTGCGATGATCGTTCGTATAATGGTATAAATGCTCAACAAAATAGTTAATGAATGCACAAATCATCTTTTATTAAAAGTGTATTACATGAATCACGTCCAAAGAAGTAATTAGGTGTTATATAATTTCCTCGATTACCCGAGTCGTACTAGAGGATTTACTGAGAGTCATCAAGACGTAAACATGAAAAACAAAAGAACGCAAAGCTAACCAATACGGCATTGTCAAAACAACAGAAATAAATCCATGGTTTATTTGTTGTGCTTGTTTTTTGCTTCGTATCAACATTTCCTATCACGTTTTCCTCAACATCATATAGGATTCATTAAAATTTGCTATTTTCTGAAACTGTAGGCGTTATATGATAGTAATTACTCAAGGTCATTAATAAAATTAAAGAATTCTTTCTTTTTTTGATGCTTCTAATTGCTACAATTATACTGCATTTTGCTCTTGAAAATATTTACGCACACCGCAGATGTATGAGAACGGGATTTTCTGTTTTTTTTATAATCACATTACAACATCATTTGAATTCTCCCTCTTTTTCGTAACCATTAATCAGAATAAACACCGTCAACACATACTTTTTAATAATTCCGGACATTTCAATAATTCGATAACAAAGCACTTATCTAATCGAAAATATTGAACGGGTTTCGCAAATTCTCGAGCATAAAGCAATATTAAACCCAACCACAATAACACACCGCTCGACATGCGACAAGATGAATGCACAAGCTGGATTTCCATTCATGTTGTTTCAAGAGATCGGTGTATGTGTTAGAAATATCTCGCGCCGCCACACTTCGGAACGGATATCGTACATCGTTTTATGATATTAACACCGTAATTTGGAGAGATCAGCTCAATCGTATCAAAAGGACCGTTAGCATATTTAAACCTTTTTAAGTTATGTCCGGCATAGATTTCCTTTGCACTTATACTTGCATTAAGCACAATTTGATGATCTGTTGTCAATCCTGTTCTGATTACATGGGCAAGTGTGTGATCTCTTCCTTGTGCCAACCGAATGAACTTTCGTCTGGCGAACTGTCTGCTTGCCTTGATTCTCCTTAATCTCATTGAAATGATATAATATTATAACTAATTCCCTTTATTACTAATTACTTGTTATCAAATCAGAAAACCTAAGCGCCTTATGAAGTTTATTTTGGGTTAATAGCAAGGAAACAAGTTTTTAAATGACATCCTCTCTTAAACCTGATTGAATAATCAGAAATAATTTTCCTATCCTCTTCTCTCTTTTTATCATTTTTAAGGTTTTATGTCCAGATAAATCATATCATTGCAATGACTGATCTTCGCATCTCTATTATAAACATTAAACTACAAGAAAATCAACTGCGAATCAAATGCAGTTATAATAGGTTTGTTTGAGATGTCATATATTTCAAGAATGGATTTTAATCGCAATCCAGAAAATTATAGCGTGCACGTGGCTAGCTATATACGCTGACTACGTGTTTACAAAATGACAAATTGCGGATATGTACAATTGCTTTCAAACCACAATAACAATTGTTATCTAACGCAAAAATAATCACGCAAATAAGCAATCTTCTGTTTATAGAATAAACCTTCCCCAAAAAACAATTTTTCTTTATTTACTATTCTTCTATATATTTGAAGAAAGTTTTATTTTATCCACTTTTTTTTCAATTATTTAAAGTATTTGAACAGACACTTTAAAGACACTTTAAAATATGAGAACTGTACATAAGTATATACGTCAATCCACAAATTGAGTGCTCTCAATATTTTCAAAAGTACTTAAAGAAAAATCAAATCAGTTATCAGTATGTAAGAGTTTTAAGGTCTACATAACTTGCACAAGAATATCTACAATAAACAACATAATATTCTTGCAGACTAATATTGTGATGAGATTTTACATAACCATCAGTAGCATCCATGATATTAATAAAGCAAGTATGAGTAGAATCTCTACTTTAAATGCAACTTTTGGTATTTGGAAAGTTTTGAGAGGGTGAAAATCTTTATTGAGATAATAAGAAGCAACATACTATCAGTGTCAATATTATTATTTCCTTGTTCAAATTTTACACACAACTATTGTGGTGCATAATATGGAAAAGAAAGATTTTGTCAATTTAAGCAAGATTACAAAAGGTTATTTATAATCCCATCGAAAAGATATTACAAATGCAATTGCAAGAGAAAGTCGACAATTTTTCGCAATTCCGTTTGATTACGGATACACAGCAGGTAATTATTGATATTGCACCTTCATCCTTTTATTTAGCGAAAAGAAAAAATGTTCGTTTCCGATCACAATTCAATGAAAAGAGGCGACTGTGCGACTTTTGAAGAGAGGAGCCCTATCTTATAGGAGTGCACAAAGGTCACTGTTGCAGACGTCTCTTACAAAATTTCCAAATAGAAAAGATAGATTTCCCTTGAGAAACTGGAAGTGCGTGTAGTCAGGAGGCGAAAGAGTAAGGGAGAGGAAAAAGACAACAACTACTATATCATATTACGAGAGAAAGGTCTTCCTTCCAACTCATCTATGGTATTTTGATGACCGTTTTTTGTTTTAAACGGATGCGATCATGCCGTTGTACACGTGTTATATTTCTATTGTCTTTTGTCATCAAAAAAATAGTTAACTAATGGCAAGGACTGATCTTCTTCTTCAGGATAATCCTTATGTTACTAAAATTCTAAACAATAACCATTCAATCTTGCTTCCATTCTATTTCCCGTGCCATTCCTTTTTGAAACAGAGTTTTCATACCCATTTTAAAGGTTATATAGAATCAGTAAAAATTGTTATGGTATTAAAAATAACCATTGTTTGTGGACTACATGGACGCCGCGAAAATGAAGAACAAGAAAAGAAAAAGAAGAAGCAAAAGAAGAAATAACATGTACCGGTTATTAAGGCATTTAAACATTTTTTTAATTATCCTGACGTTATAAATTTGGTTTTTGTTTCGATTGTTCCATCCTTTTACATTAAAAGCCTTCTCGTCAGCCGACCACGCGCAACATCCTTAACTGTTTACAAGTGGGAAATCGCGCGCTTCTTCTCCTTTCCCAACCTAATCGTTCCTTTGTTTAACTTTTTTTATCATTCCAGTTTTTTTATTTTTATCTTCGTCATATAAAAGAAATTTTTTTGACGACAAAGCAGTGAAATGAAATAAAATTCATGGATGCAAGGACTTTTAAACACAATGTGCATTTTTATACATTATATGTTATTATAAAATTAGGAATTTTACAATTTTATTTTCCATCAAATACTATTAATATTATCTCTACAATGCCATATAGATTGAAGATAAGGTTAGACAGTCTAACAATTCAAAAGAAGATTAAAAATTTAAAAAAAAACTTGAATGTTAGTATGTAGCTTATTATGTAGTAATCATTAAACTTGATGACAGTTTGTCGTGTACTGTTAGCTTTTTTATTAAAAAAGTTATGTCATGTGCAATCAATATAATTATATTACTCTACGAGTTTCAATATTGGGATGATTATTAATACACATACATGTCATCCCAAGCCGTTTGCACGTATCACCATCAATTGATATCATATATGTGCAACACGCTTTTGGAAAACCTTTGGATGTCCAAAACACTAGGAGTTGTCTAAAACTAACAATAATAACAAACTGTTCACTTCGATCAACGTTTCATATTAGCAAGGGGAGACTTTGGCAATTTACAAATCTCCATTTATTTGGCAATATTGTGGTTGACAACGATTTACGTTTACTAGCTGGAAATGGAACAAGAATTTTTTAGTTATAATATATCACTCACGTATTGACTTCATTGTACTACTACGATTCAGCAATAGAACTTGTTTTTGACGTCATAAAGTAATAAATGGTATAGTGAGAGAGAGGAAGCTAGTCTGGATTACATTGCAATTATCGTTAACCATCAAATTAGAGCTTGAAATTAAAAGTAAACGTACATCATTCACACATTGGTGCTTATGACCAGTCACCACAAAATAACCCTGATATCTTAAGGCTGTTATAATCGTTTTTTTTCTTTAGTTTCTTTTGTGCCATGTCAGTCACCATTTTAAGCTCATGGCAACAGTACACATCAAGTATACATAACAGTGATCTTGGAATCGTTCTGATGTTCATGAACTGTCCATTATATCTCAACAGTGAATTATTTTTTTGGGAAAGTTCCAAAGGCAGACATGAGAAAATGTTCGGTTTATTTTATGGTTGCCATTATTCGTGAGGAGGGGTTGATAGACGAATTCACAACAATCAACTCAATCACTTTACTTTTAATTGTCTTCTCATAAAAGAATTGGAAATTGAAAATCTCCGTGTGAGTTTTGATATTTTCTTTTGATCTCTCCTCTAAGCTTCAAGTTCCCATTCAACCCACATGTAGAGGAATTGATCTCGACTCCAGTTTATCGATACAAATTCGTTTTGACCATTTTTAGTTAAGAAATGTATTCTTTTCTTTCCAGATCGGAATTCAGTGAAAAGTGGGTGGATATATTTTTAAAGTAGTTACATATATGATACAATTTGGAGGTTTGATATAGTATTTAGGATCGTTTTTGTTCTAATGGTTTTCAGGTTAAGCCATAGCTAAAATCATATGATGAGGGTTTTTCAGGCTTGAGTTAAGTAAATATATCGAGGAGCTAAATCGTTAATTCATGGTTAAACAACATCAAGCACACGTTAAAGTGAATGAGAATAATTGGATTAACATATCTAGTGTGGTGAATTAAGTGATGGAACAAAGAGAAACCTTGTCATATTTTAGTGAAAGAAGGAATCAATAAACAATCTATTTATTTATACATATTTGTCTCTTATACTTTTGCTATTCCATTTGAGTGTATTTTAATGGAAAGATAATTATCTCTCTCGATATATTTGATTTGAGTTACACGTTGTAACTTGGTGTTTCACAAGAGTGATTTTTTTTCAATGTTTGAGTTTCGTACAGGAAAGCGAAAATACAAATCATTTTTGTAATAAAGTATGATACCTGTTGAAACTGAAAAGAATTTAGTTAGATGTATCTGCGACCTTTTACATAATTTGATTTCGAGGTATATAATGAAAGCCTAACAAAACAAAAACGTTTTTCTGCATTATTTTGTTTATTTTTGTTTTGTTTTAATTTTTGAAACGAGTTTGAAGAACAAATTATGATTAATACCTTTAAGAAAAGTACCTTTTTCGGACCAAGGGAACACAAATACGTATATGTGGAGCTAAAAATAAAGTAAAACTACAATAGTTTGTTCTTACAGATAATGTCTCCGAAAAAAATAAACATTGTGATTTGTTAAACAAATTACAATAACAACCATCAACAGATTTTGTAGAGAGTAGATCGATATGAAAAACAGAGCAGCGGCATGGATTTACTAACAACAAGAACAACAAACCATTTTTTTTGCTAACGTGTGTCAGTATGTACTGTAAATACATCAATCAGTTTTTAAATGGAATTTTTTGACAGCTTAAGTCATTATGGTACTAAAATGCATGAAAATAAATCACTTAAATTTACAACTGTTATTTACTGTAGAAGTTTTAGAAGAGCGGACAAGGCAAAGCATTCTCCGTAGTAATCAACTACTTTCTTTTTTACACATATAACTCTATAAATATACGTACTACCTTAGGTCTGTGGATGTTACATTCATTGAATTAATGATGGGTTATTTATGGATGTGTATGCACGTTTGTTGACTATAGTGTGTTTGTTTTTATATAAAAGGCTTACCGATTGTTTGTCACCTACAGATGAACAATAAAGATTTGGTTGTCACTCCAATAAATTGTGTTGCGGGTGACTATAACCTTCATGAACACGTTTGTATAGTGTGAAAATATCGTAAGCTTTTATCTCATCGCAATGTGAACCGTTTTAAAAAAAATATCGAACAAATGGTTTTTCGAAATTTTTTGTTTTCCATACAAGGTCATTCTATTGTTCGATTTGAATGATGAAACACTTTACAAGGCGATTAGATTTAAAATAAAAAAAAAAAGAATTTTGGCGAGAATTAAAAAAAAATAATGAGTGACCTGAAATTAAAGCATTAAAAATAAGATCTTTGTTTTTTAGCACACAATAACTGTACTACAATGTAAATATTGTTGATTCATTGCTTCTCTTTTTTTCTTGTAGTGTACAAAATAAAAAC
Source organism: Dendronotus venustus (assembly GCA_031834005.1). Classification (NCBI taxonomy): domain Eukaryota; kingdom Metazoa; phylum Mollusca; class Gastropoda; order Nudibranchia; family Dendronotidae; genus Dendronotus; species Dendronotus venustus. Next base: position 8,308 of record JAUEKX010394888.1, read on the forward strand.
AAGTTTATCATCAACAACCAATCAACACAACACAACTCATCCTCGCAATCCATTTCGTTTTCAAAGGAAGAAAAGGCTTTCTTTCACTTCTACGAAGAATTTCAGTGCAATTTAGACTGTTAATAACCACTCTATGACTGTCTATCACAGAGTCTATTTACTGTCAATTAAAAGTCATTAACGCTATTCTTGCTATTGTGATGCATAACCTCAGCTGCATATTTATTTGCCAACATTAAAGAGGAAACACATATTTAGCTGATTGATAACTCTGTATATATTTGATGGTGATTAAAGTTGTTCCTTGGTTATTGTAAAGTAACACTTTGTTGAGACAAGTTGTGTTTACAGCCGACGACACTTGTTGCGCTATTACCATTGAATTCATATTGGCACAATTGTTTTTTGTTTTTTTTAATTTTGTGTTTTTTTTTTGTATTATTGTTCCTTCTGGCATTGCTTATATACTTGAGTATTGTTTGTAATTGGAACACGTTATCGGTGAGAGGTACTTCGATGATTGCTTAATGTTGGCTTTTCGTCTCATATGAATGTTATTGTTGCAAAGATAAACATAGCGAACTGTTCGACCATCATGTCCACTACTAACTTTTGGAATATTTTTTTGACACTTTTATTACTGGCACTCGTGCAGAAGGCCTCAACGGGCAAAAGGAAAAAAGCCTTGTTTTCGCTACAAGAGACTGATATAAACCGCGGCGAAGCGGATACGAACATTATGATGAACAAAGACCAGGACCTTACCAATCTTCTACACCAGACAAAACAGAATCTGATAAAAGCTTTCGGCTTGCGGGAGAATATGGTTTCGAATGGAGATAAGATACGTAAACGCGAACCGCACAAATACATGAAATACATCGCGAAAAAGTATGAAGAGAATTACAAAAACGGCATTCCGGTCACGGCGAATACAGTTCGTGGATGTGTTGATATAGGTATGTATTTCATACAACTGTCATTCATTATGGTCTTCTTTAGAACATTAGAGAGGTTAGGTTAAATAATTGACTAATTTACAATCTTAGTATTGTTGCTTCATTTAAAATTCTGCAGCAACACAAAAACAAAGTGTTTGTTATTATAATAGCGGTAATTGAATAATTATGGTTTTAATTCACTTATATACTTTGTACCAATTTTTACCAATTCAAATTGTTACGAGATGTAAAGGTTTAGAAAGGCAGACGCTAAATAAAAAACCTTAGCCACTAGCATTTGGCTTTTTGATATCAACACGTCTGATTATATGCATATGATCTTAGAGTGTCAACTCTTTATAAAAAGATCAATATGCACTCTGGACTATCGTTCTGTTCCTGTTTTTCTTAAAAGTTCTACTAGTGTATTTAAAAATCTAATTCTCGATTATTTCGGGTGGCTTCGTGAAGATATCTGACAAGGAAATGATGCGTATAGCGTCTTAAGCCGGCTTTAAAATCTTCAAACATTACGTTCATCAAGACAGAAAATACAAAGAAAATATGATTGTAGTATTATACGTAATTATCGGGTTTTCTCGAAATACGTTTTCATGTTTTTTTTGAGAAATGTAGCGGGATTCAAGTTTTTATATGTAGATTAAGTTAATGACTTTCTAAAATGTCTCAAACCTGTGTTTGTTTGTTTATTTGTTTGTTTACTTAAGTCTTGAGGTATTTCTTTATCTGGCTGTTGTTGTTTGTTATTGTTGATGCATGAGCTTTTCTGTAACGATCGAAATGTCTATCTTTGATGCTATACTGCTGAAGTTTGCAATAAAATTGTGCAAATTGAATGAAAAAGAAGGTTGTCGAATATACTCACTTTGATTGATTTTAAGCAAATGAAGATATTTCACAATGTTTTTCTAACGTCTGTTTAACCGTAGTGTATTCTTAATGATGTGAAGAAAAAAAAAAGAAATCAAAAGATCGCACCTCCCTTTAACTTGGCGTGTGTGACCATAAACTAAAATCCTCTCAGTTTGGGCGATAAGACGTAAAACAAAACTTGAGGTGACATCAAAAGAAGGATCTTTCGTAATGTTGTTTTTACTTGAATCCAATTAAACATACAGCCACAAATCAATGAAATCGTTATTTTAACAAAAATTATAAAAATTAAGCTAAGTTTATCATTTATCACGACGGTTGGAATCCTTTTAAACTTCAAACTTTTTACTTTTCAAAAGTGAATACTATCTGATCAGAAGTTAACGAGACCAATATGAAATCATTAATTGTAGATTAGCAAGCTTATTTCATCATCTTGATAATGCTATTTAGAAGGATATAGTAACTTTCTCTCTTTCATAACACAATCAACCATCGAATCCAAAATTTCATTATTAAACTCTTCAGAATCTTGAGAAAAAAGAATAGGTAACTGTGATAATAATATTAAGTAAAGTAATTATTTATATAAAATGAAATGAATGCACTCAGTGAGTTGTTGTCATCTTTAAAGAAAATAGATATTTGCTTACACAAACTGAAGATCTGTGGGAGAGAGAGAGACATTGCATTCCTTTCCGCGGGATTAAGGAGAGGTCGAGAAAAATCCTTTTTCTTTTGCTGGTAAATGTAGGTGGCGTGGAGAAAGAAAAAAGAAAGAGACTTCTGTTTTCTTGAAATGATTCTCTGTAAAACAACGAAAGAGATTATTAGAGAAGTTGACATTAATTGAAATATTACGAAATTGCTTTATTGAGGGGGTTGTACCAATCAATAAAAAGCTTTTTCCATTTATTCCATATTTCCGTTACGCTCTAATTCAAGCAATCGTTATATTCTAACAACATATCTTTTTGAGAGGGAGCAATGTTTCTCATATCCCCGTAATACCAATGTGGAAATATTTTACAAATTCTCAAGGAGCTAAAACTTTTGTTTACTTTAGTTTCGGTTTTGTTGTATGATGGAATGCTTACGTAATCTTTTCTCTCTAACTTGTGCTTTTTAAGGATGATTAAGCAATTACGGTTTAATTTCCTTCTACTATCACTGGTGATGTCATTGCCACTTGTGAGAGTATTCTAAAAGAAAGAAAATGTATCCCTGTTTGAGAATGGATTTTGTTTGTCAATTATTGTCGTTTCAGCATCTGTCATATATTGTCACAATTGTTTCAGGCAATCATAACATTTTTTGCATTCATATAATCAACCTTATGAAACAGTAGGTTGTAAGGTAGTAAGGTTCTATACTCTGTACATTTAAGATCTTTAGAAAGAATTTGTGCTTGACTTTTGGTGGATATGCTTAAATTAGGATTATATTTGCCCTCTATTTGGTTGTGCATGTAATTAAAAGAAAACCTTTGATACACACCTTTCAGTTTTAATATCCTGCAAGATGTGATTAATGGCCATAAATTAGTAATTAGCTTTTCCTGTAACTCGAACATTAAGATCCTTATTATATCGTATTTCTACGTGCACAACGATAAAAGCGCATCGTAAAACGGCACTTAATAGTGATCATTATTATGTATTTAAAACTATTTATTACCACCATACAATGACGCTAATGAGAGTCGTTATGGCAGTGTATATGAATATTTTGCAAAACATTAAGCGAAATTAAGGAATTTTACGGATTCCTATTGTGGCTGCTTATCGCGCATTAGTTGGATTAAAATTGCAAAATATTCAGCTATAAATACACAGATTGAGGAGCGAAGTATGAAAACGATTGCATAGAAAAGAGTTTATGATGTCATAAATTTTATTTTTCACTTCCTGACATTTCAATCTCTAGTCAAAAGGAAAATTTTTTTTTTTAATTTAAGAAAAACAAATGCAAAAAGGAATTTGATTAAAAGCGAAAGGGGGTTATAAAAAAGTTAAAAGTTATTTGTTTGATGAGTTTTCTTTGCGGTATACACGTGTAACCCCACATGTCTAATGAAATGATTGATCACTTTGCCACGCTAAAATTCTTTTTTATTACATTATGAAAGTATCACCTTTGCGTATTTGTAACAAATTTAAGTAGCCTTTTTCTGACTTCGCTTTGCTCCACACATTCTCACAAATATTGATCACAAATATTGACTTTCTTTTTTTCTTGTTGATCTTAAGCGGTGTTTTTTTTTATGATTTTGAAAGTTAAATATCCAAATGGGGGTTTACTCATTTCATTGTTTAATTTACTAGAACTCATTTTCGTTAAACCAAGATTAAACAAAGGAAAAAACTCACGTAGATTTGCTTCTGGTGAGATTTTTTAGACAAATCCATTGAAATCTTCTCTACAAAAATCCTTAATCATTTCAATTTTCTTTCTGTTTATCCGTTTGTTTCTTTGTTTGTTTCTTTGTTTCTTTGTTTCTTTGTAATTTCAAGAAGATAAACGTACTGACGTCAATTTTCAGGACTTTATAAGGATAAAATATTTTCAAACAAAAATCTGATCCCTTTGTTTCTGTTCGGCATTTTTGTCGATGGAAGTTTGTTTTCACTAGGAATGCTCTTATCTATACAGGTTACGAGAGTAATTTCGTAGACCGATTTACTGATCTCCCTTAAGGAAATGATGGCATCTAAAATGCAGATTATTTACGATTCCTGTTTTTCTCCACTTCAAATATAAGAAGGTCATCACATTCGCGCGTTTTTTTGTTACAAGAAATCATTCTTCTTAATATCAATAACTTGTCAATTGCATAAGTACAATTTGAATCATGTATTGACAAACAAGCTATTTGAAAGTTACAAAATTTTTCTCTTTGTTTTAGATCATGGTGACAAGCGTCTTGCAGACTTTCCGCACGTGTCTTTCAAGTTTGACGTGTCCGAAATTCCACCGTCCGAGATCCTCATCCAATCTGAATTGAAGGTTTTGATGAAACACGAAAATTTCGGGGTCACCACAGGAGAAGGCGGCTTCTTCAGGGTAACAGTATTGGGTGTAGTGGCGCGAAATAAAGCAGAGAACAAGAAAAATCACAGACACGAGTTCCCAAGCCTCTGGGAAATCTCGTCGAAAACGATCGCAACAGTGAAAGGTCAAAAGGAACGTTGGATGACCTTTGACGTGTCATCCTTCGTCAACTATGTCATCAACGTCCGACGAAAACACGTCAAACTTGTGCTACGTGTCAAACCTCTCGGAGGTACGTCCATAGACCCAAAGCTTATGGGAATAAACAACCATTTGAAGTTCGAAACGGAGCGAGGTCTGTTAGTGATCTACACTGGCGATGACATTACACCCTCTCCGCAAGTTAGCAAGAAACGAAGTAAAAGAGACACTTCATACGCTAACAAACGACGTAACAAGAAACGTAAACGTCGCAGAAAGAAGGCGTGTCGACGAAAAAGCATGGTCGTTGATTTCGAAAAATTCGGCTGGTCAAATTTCTTGATCCAACCCACCAAACATGACTTATTCCATTGCCATGGGAACTGTAATTATCCAGTACCTTCCCATATAAAGACAAGCAACCATGCTACTATCCAATCAATATGGCATGGAATGAACTCGAATACACCGGTGCCTGCACCGTGCTGTGTACCAGACTCGTTTGACATGTTACCGATACTATCACTGGACGGTAACGACCGGGTTGTTTTTAAAATGAAAGCAGGCTTGATCGTTAAAAGCTGTGCGTGTAGATAAAGGAAAACATAGGGATGTGTTGGAAAGGAATTTAAATGGTTACTTTATTCCGAACAATGTTGCATAAACAGAAGTTGACTCGACGCAATTCATATCGTCAGCGTTTACTGTTTTTTTCACCAGAAAGAAAACAAATTTATGTTAACAAAATTCGCCATCATCGCAATTGTCGTGACGTTGTCATGTTTTGAAAGTTTTGTTAAATGCAGCTCATAAATATAAACGAATATCATTTGAAACTCGCGCTGTGCGTGATTTCAATACACAAACAAACAAAACTGAGAAAAAGAGATTGATAAAAAAGAAGAACAACAGTTAGATCAAAACTCTTTAAAAAAATTTGTAAATGATCAAGAAGAAAAAGATTACCCCTCCTAACTTATAAGTATATTAGAAATATATTAGAAAGCGTATAAATAGATTAAATTTTGCTTATAATTTTGTGATATAGTATTATTTTTGTTAACTTGTAGCATTATTTCTGACTGCTTTTTGGTATTATACAGTGTTTTATTCAAATACTCTCTCTATAGAAATTCTAGAAATCGAAAATAATCTTTGTCCATCAGCTTTATAAAGCCGTCATTTGTACAAGGTACCTCTGATAAGTGTAAATAATGTAAAAGCAGTCACTAAATATGAGGCTTTTCACCAATCCCTTTATAGTATTCCCTTTTTAATGTATATTAGTTTTTATTGTTTCTGTGTTTAGTCCCTGTATCTTTATTATTTTAATTTGTCTTTATTTGTTCATTTTATTTTGTTGCATAGAAAAAGAAGAAAATGTACAAATTATTCAGCAGAGCTTAAAAACTAAAGGAAAATATAATTCAAGAAAGAAAACAAACTCACCCTAACAAATATTATTTTTCTCCTCTTATTGTTGATTATTTTTTCATAACTTTCATGGTGATGAATTAGAATGTAGGATTGAATTAATTTCAAACGATTAAACATAATGAAAATCTTTCTTAGTCTATATTATACAATAAAATTAGGCTACAAAAGTTTTGTCATCATTATTGTCAACACTGTCACCACTTTAAAGTGAAGGTTAAAACCAGGAAAACAATTTCACAATTTCCCTCTATTTGGTTTTTTATGATTCACAAAAAAGGAAACTTCAAAACGGATTTCGCAATGTAGGCAGGTGTTTATCGCATATGAAATGGGGTTAAAAATAAAGACGGTAGACAATGAAAGCGTCACAAAAAGTAGTTGGCAGGAAATAGTTTTATAATCATTAATTTAACCAAACAATAGTGTTTCTCTTACTTTTTTTATAACTTCACTTTGTGAATAGGAGAAATAGCATTTTTTATGGTCGCTTTGAAAATTTGTGGTTTCCGTTTTGAATAATTTGCGAACAAAAGTTAAAGTGGGCCTGACTTTTTACGTACCAATTTAGCGTATTATCAACCGCTTTAGGTCACGTTTCCAAGGACATCAAAACCAGACCGAAATTTTAAAGAGCTTAAAAGTACAGAAAAGAAAAGAAGATTATATGGGATATAATCACCTTTTTTAAAGGAAATTGTAGGTCTTTTTAATTACCTCGTGGTAGCATCATCTACAAATAAGTAGTTGACAATAGTTTACTAATCATGTTCACCTTTCGTAATAATTTCTTCTTCGTCGACGTCAAATTACTTTCTTTTCCGTAACATTCATTTCCATTAAATGGATATTTGTTTCTACTTGCAACTTAACATACATTTTGTTCCCAAACTTGTTTCGCTACATACCTAAACCTAAAATGATTTAGATGAATTGTGTTTGTGAGTACCAATGCACAAGAAAACATTTTTGATAGTTCATCAGGAACTGTTGGTAAAAAAGAATGGAACATCCGTGCTCACCACATGCGGATTTAGAGGATCGACGATATCTCTGAAATAGAAACAAAGAGGTTTAAACACTACACTGCAAAAAACACTACAAAATGTGTTTTATACTGATTTTATTAATTTTTTTCCCAAGCTCAGAAATGAAAAAGCTACAGCTTTCATTTATTCTTTGCAGAAACCGAAAAGACAACTATTTTTAACCAATCAGGTTGCTTGATTCAAACATCGAATCTCTACCAGTTTCATTTTCAGCAGTTTCGAAACGTTTCGAGAGAAGTATAGCCTAGAAAAGTGGACAGCTAGTCTATCTAGTGTATCGACCACAGTATATTTTTCTAGACCTGGTGTTTATTTTAACAGACATCAAATTATTGCACTTTTTCGTACAGGTTACCTTAGAAAAATTCTCCAATTTGAATACAATATTCAGTCCGATAATTGCATAAGAGTTATTTTTATAAACTATGATGTAGGACAATATGAGCATTTACGTACAACATTATTAGATGGTCTTGCCAAAACACATAAATCGCATTAACTATAAATAGAACCTTACAAAACACTGAACAGCCCTAATAATCAAGATATTGGATGATCGGGTTGATTGACCGCTTACCCCGTCATCTACTATTCATTTGTCAATAAATTATTGGAAAGAAAGAAATCTTTTGCTAGATTTTATATGGACCGTTGATAAAACAAATTTGTGCAATCAGAAGTTCCAAAGAACCAAATTCATGGTTACTATATATTACTAAACTCTAAAAAGAACAATTTATAAAGACCTTTTTACGTTATGAAGTATAATTTGAAAAATTCGTCTAACCGTAGTAACCACTGGAAATTGTAGTTTTCTTGATAAAATTAATGAAGTTTTTGTTAAAAGGCAGTACCATGTTTTGTGTAAAACAGATAGCAGAAGGTTTGGTGGAATGCTAAATGCTAAACGGCATCGAAACTATTAAGAAATTCATGAAACATGATTATAACACTTCCATTATTTTGAATACAAAATATTGCAATATTTATAAGAACTTATTATATTCCCATCAAGTTTATTATTATATTGCAAAAATCTCTATCGATGCTTCGATTCAACATAACATGTTAAATACACCACACTCAAGGCAATAAATTATTCAAAACAGTAAATCACAGATAGCGGTTTTTAGTTTTAGAATTGAATCAAATAAAGCACTGCGGTAATTAAATTATTCATCAATTTTATGCATTTAAAACATGAATAATTTAATAAAAGGGTGTCCCGTTTTCTAAATGTAACGTTATTTGGGAAAATTCTTCATTTGCTTGTCATGTGAGATTTGGATAAGAAGTATTGAGCACAGGGAAACCATTTAGATGGCATTTTTTTAAACTTATTGAACATTGCACACCTAAATATTTATTGATTACAAAATATATCGAGTGAAAAGAACAATACTTTGAAATTCGACAAGATAATTATGTCTGCTCTCTTTCTTACCATTTGAATTTGAATCTAATTTTTTGAAATTTAATTTAGCTACCAAATACAAGCAAAGTTAAGGAAAATATTACATTTGTTGAATTTGAAATCTTCAACGATTTTCAAGAAAAATGGGACTTCTAACTGCAGGTAATACTATTTCTTCAATATGGTCAGTAATATTATGATTTATAGAAAAATTAAACTGTGAAATCTTTAAACCAAAAGAGCTGTAGTTTCCTGAAAATTGTCGAGACATTAATTAAGATCTGTCTTTTGTTGTTTATCTTTACAACAGAAGCAGAAATAAAAATAATAAGAAGAGAATAATAAATAGTACAAAATTACAAATTGCACAAGCAATTAATTAGTGTTTAATGACAAAGAGCATTCTAATTAATCAAATTGTATTATAATTTGTATCCCAAATAATTCTCATTGATCTCCAACATGTTTGAACAATAAATTAATCTATTAATTAATGTAAACTGTATAACTTGAAATTGAAAATGATTATTAATTGTGGTCAACCTCATCAGTACCATTGTTGAAATGTATAGGAGAATACTGGACACGAATAGGTAATTGATGGTAAACATATTTAAGGGTTCCATATTTTTTGTTTACATTTTCAAACAAACTGCTGAAAAAACACATAAAGAAATGAAATTTTGAATGTATAATTTAAGCTTTAGAGTTAAAGATAGAGAAGATGGAGGTAGAGAACGTAGATCTATTTATTTTAAACAATTGTTTCAACCCAGGTAAAATACATTCACTGACATATGAAGAGATACAGAATTACAAAGAGTACATCAAGGTACATGGCATCCAACAATTCTGCATCAATTACAACAACGTCAAGGATAACAATTACGATACCTTGAAATGGGGCGATGAGGTAATTCACTAATACATCAATTGTGGTTCATTGGAAATTACTTTTATTGAAAAGAAATTTTTTTGTTCTTACTCAAAACAATGTTTTTAAAACTACATTATATAATTATATCCAGGTAGTTGATGAAACTCTAAATAAGAAAATAAAAAGGTACAACTGAAACGAAAAATTAGGTGAAAAAAATATTAAAGCCTTGGATTGAATCAACCTGGTGCTTTTTTCACTTTTTCGAATTTTGAATTTAGTCCCTGGGATCGATGTTGGTTTTAAATTAGATTGGAAACAGTAAAAAGATTTATTTTACAATAGTGTTCTTTTAATATGTTGGTGGATCGTACTTGTAAAACATTTTACCAATTAGGTTTTGTTTAGTATCTTAGTATTTTTAAATGCATGCTGATGGAGAGACAAGCAGTATTATATCCAACTAAATCCAACAACTCATCACATTGAAATTATCGTTTCTCCTTTTCTTTCTATTTTCATTCTAATTTTCATCTCTGACGTCATGGTATCCAGAGAGCCAAACGCTTGCAAGTTAAAAACCACTAGAAAATTATCAAACAACTTAAAGATTGCGCAATAGGGATCTTTGCTTTCGATTCTGTTCCAGATCTTTTTAGATTT
>JAUEKX010394998.1:0-18771 GCA_031834005.1 Dendronotus venustus
GGGATAATGTGGTATTGTGAAGCGCTTTGAGCATGGCGATGACCGTGGAAAAGCGCTATATAAATGCTATCCATTATGTGTGTATGTGGCTGTTAAAGATTACAGTTCCACCTTGCAATTAAACAAAATAACCAAACATCAATCCAAGGACGGTAAATGCTCTATGAGACAAATCAATCTTTGTAACTCAAACCAAAGAAATGAAAGGGAATAAGATGAAAAGGGAAAAAAAGAGAGACAAAGTTTTAAAATGACCTGGTTGACTGCGTACTATAACTGTAATATTGGAAAAGACAAAATTATGCTGACGCATTTTTCTCTGTTGTGAAAATGGGATCAAGTTTGTTTAGAATCGTAAAGTGTAGCTGTTAGTTTCAAAATTATCAACAGTAAACTACAAAATATAGAAACATAGAAAAGTGTATAAAACTATAATCAATATAAACATTAACTAGATCTACACAACACGTCGTCTATGGCAGTGTCAACATCTCCTGTCTGGAATCTACGTACATACAGATCTCAAGGAACGAATGCAAGCAAATTATTTCCATTATTGTCACATGCTGCCAAGAAATTATATTTTTCAAGGCCCCCCATGGCAACACAGTGAACCTATATAAGGTTATTCAAGGCAAGACCTCCTTATCATAGTCCATCTCTGATAGAACTTAGCCAAGGCAAGTCATAAAAACTTGTCCCTTCCAGGATTTAAATGGTCGCCATGGCGGATAAATTACCTCTAGACTAAAAATGAGCCTTAGGCAATATTACAAGAAAAAGAAACTGCTTTTGCTAAATCTCAAAACCTGGAATAATTTCATTCAACACACACACTGAAGTGAAGGAGGAGGTAAAAACTTTGTGGGGAAAAAATCCTTATAAAACCTGAAATCTAATAGATAATACACTGTACGAAAAGGAACAAAATTAGAAGAATATGTGATGGTCTGACCAATGTGAATTTCAGGAGAAACACAATTATCTACAGGTGAACTCAAACATGATCTATCGCTCCATAAAAATGATAAAGACAACGAAGATTTGAATTCTATACACATTTACAAAACTACACGCTATACAATTTTGAATTCTTTTAAAAGCACAATATCTAGAACAAGCAAAGCAAGATTCTGGTCTCCACAGGCAAGAGATGTTGATGTTCAATGTAGAATTGACTATCAATGGCTAGTGTAGGCCTACCAATTTAGATCAAACTGAATCGACTATAACTATCACCACAGTCGGCTTGGGTACATCTTTCTTCTAGATAGGCTTCAAGTAAAACAGTGACGATTCTAGTAGGCTATTCTGCCATTGACCAACACAGGATTAAAAAGAAACATTTGACTCACTGTGAGTAACATCTGTATTAATAAGAAAGAGAAGATGACAAATCATCATCTGTAACTCTTTGACACAGAGGCAGGCAGTAGTAGATCACTGGCACAGAATTATACACAAAAGTAACACAATGGCTTTTGTTTGAAAAAAAGTACATGACAATACTTTTTTGTGTGACATAGTTTAGGTCATAATGATATATTGTGCTGAGGAAAAGGTCAAAAGATAAGAAGCAGAAGTAGATCCCACCAAAGACACCATACCATCCCTTCGCCCACCAGACAGTCCTCGCTCTGTTTCCTTACTAGAAATAATAGGAGAGATGACAAACTAGTCATATGACATCATGATGGGGAAAATAAGATGACAAAATGAAGGTCATGAAAGAATTGTAGCTACATTTCACTCTTTTTTAGTTCAGGTTCCATTTAGCATCAATCTTAATTTTTTTAATATTCCGTCATTGACTGAGCCTAGAGCCATAAACTGCCTTATCTACATATTCGTGCCACGAGACTAACAAGTAGTGATATCTTTGATTGACCTTTAACTTCCCCACAACTCCAAAGTAATAATAAAGATCAAAGTTATGAACAGTTTGAATCAAAGACAAAGCCTTGAAAGAAGAACATCAGCGTTTCTTACTGGCCTACAGTGTGAAAATGAAAGAACCTACACTGCGCCGGGCTAATTTGATCTTTATTCACTGCGTGTGTGCTCCCTTAACTACGAGTATAAGTATGACTGTGATTATCTCTACTCCAGAGTTTGTCTAGTTTACTCACAGGACAGACTCGATCTCACAGGCGTGCATGAAGGCCTGGTGGTCACAGTGGAGGACGAAGATAAGAGGGGCCAGCAGTTCGTGCATGCCCTGTACAGGAGAATAAAATAAACAAATAAACAGTCAAATTCATGGCATCATAAACATCCGAACACCCCCAAAAAAATACCACAAAACACACACTGTTTGATACACTTAGAATCAGATATCAGGATAACACAAAATATTTTTTTGACAACATTTCTTAGTGATTGTTTAGATTTTATTTGTCTTGCGGTTTATCTGATCTGAAATCAGGCCGCATTAGTTTCGTAATCAGAACACACAGGCTTTCAAGTTACAAAATAAACTATAACTATACGAGTGACACTTTCAATAGCTGATTTTCATATTCTAAGTAATGGACGGATCAAACACCCCAGCCTCCTCCAAAGTGGTAGAGATTTGGTGTAGAGATTTTGTGTAGAGTAGACATTTTTAACCAACCCTTTACTTGAAATATATATATTTACTGAGCATTCACTAGACCATTTCAAAAACTTATGAATACCAGCTAAACATTCTCGTAAATAAAAATATCAAAATATCCAAATCATAATCAGTGCATCCCCACATAACCCCTATAGTGTCATTAAGAATTGAAAAAAGAAGAAAAGAAATGAAGCAATAACCTATATAACATCCAATGTGAGAGAAGAATAAACCCAATAATGAGTAATAACATTCAAACCGAATGAAGTAAAAATGAAAATAAAAGGCACAAAAAAAGGGACACATTTTATACTATTGGTGCGTAATACAGAAACGTCAAATGGAATACATATTGGGATGGAATGGGACTCTTTAACCTACACATTGGGCTGTATGTCAACAATTATGTCATTAGATGATATACATTTATTTTTTTCAATCTTTTTCCTTCAACTTCAAATGATACAGACACAACAACAACAAAAAGCTTGTTACTAATAAGGAGGAAAAAAACCCTGAAAAGCAAAATCTTTGAAGAGAGTGATAGTTGTGATTGAAGCTTAACTCTTCACCTGTATGTGGAAGATGTTTGTTTGTTTGGCTGAAGAGAAAAAAAAACAGGAGTAGAAACTACTACTACTAGAGACATCTTCCAACCAGCTACTATTTTGAAGCGAGGTGAGTGAAAATGGAAGAGCTTCTGTAAGAGAAGAGACGGTAAAAAACACTAAATGTTTCGGGCTGCCCCTTTCTCAACAGAAAACAGACAAAAAAGCAAGACTGAACACGGAGAGCACTGGAGTCGATGTATAAAATCTATTCCCAATGAAGGTAGAGAAAGGAGTAATGGGAGGAAGCAGGGGGAGTAGATGGATGGGGAAGGGGGGAAGGGGTGGAAGGAGGTGGGGGAGGAGCAAAAAGGTTCAACAGATTTTGAAGACTTTACACTAGGTATATAAATATATCACATATTCTAGAGGAACATTTATGCCCTCGGCTACATTTTTTAAAGAAAAGTATAACAGAATTTGAAATCAAATAATCAAATAGAATTGTTTAAAATCTAACCTGAAATAATAGAAGTAAAACCAAGACATGGTTGAATCCATTTAGAATAAAGAGGAAGGAATCAACCTTAAATACAAGGAGCCAAAATACAACTATCACTATTATAAGTGCCGGCACACGAAAGCGGTATAAGGCAAAGGATAAACTAAAACTAGTATAACTGGCACCAGAGAGAGCGGTAAGAAAATACAGTTGTGACAACAAAGTATCAGGTACAGAAAAAGGAAATCACAGACAAACGTTAATCATCTTGTTAATAAACAAACCAGGTATCAAAATGCTTCAAAGAATTGGGTATAGGAAAGAAGAAATTATTTTGTTACAGTCAAATTAGTGTTTACAAAATATACTGACAGCTACAAAAGCATTCCACAAAATTTGTACATTGGCACTCTCTTCACAGTGAGAGGGATGATATCAATGATAACTGATCATATTTTCAATATTTGAAAAGAAACTTCCTCGATATCTAGAATGAGTTACGTTTTAAAGGTTTTAATGTCTTTACAATAACTTCTACCTGAGAGGCTACAACTATGCTCCCCACAACCCCTCAAATCCAAAGGGATAATAACCCACCTGTTTGTAGGAGTGTGTGGCGAGCTCACGACTATAGCAAAAGAGAATATCATTCATCATTTCTATCATGCCACTGCTTCGGAAGAATTCAACTTCAGGAAATCTTTCAAAGGTGAAATAAAAGTGAATAAGAAATAATAAAGTGTCAAAAATAACAATAAAAACAAAATGTGTTGTTTCAAACAAGGCATGTTCTTTGGGTTGGTACTTCAAGAAACAACAAAAACTCATCTGAAACAAAGACCCTCTGTCAACACTTAGCATTAGTCTTCAAAATAGTATAAAGAAAAAGCGTAAACTCTCGAAGCACTGGCCAAATGGCGGCCATCAAGCTGGGCACACACACATTTGTCCTGGTTTTAAAGACAAGATAGGACAGGTGACCATTTGTCTATTTACTTCAAACATTAACAGCTTATTGTATGTTAAATGCTCTCATTTAAATACTGTACAATAACTACACTGCAATAATCATCACCAACTCATTCATTATGCAAGCAATGCTGCCATGGGTGTGCTTGTTTGAACAACAACAACAACAACAACAAAATCTAGCATGCCCTGAACATTAAACTGGAAGGTTTCCTCTTGTGCTTCAGTCAAGTTTTCTTTTAAAAGATGGATTACATACTGAATGAAATGTATCTCTTATTGTGACTGGTAACCAAGTGCAGTTTAACATACAAGCATAAATCATTTCATTGCTAATCACAAATGATCATATAAAAAGTAAAAGATTAAGATTATCAAAATTTGTGCATAAACGCCATTTAACACAACATTTCTAAGACATCAAGACAACATGAAAGTAGCAGAGATCACAGGCTAATGAATTCTGAAACCTCCAAGGAAAGATTTTCTCATGCACAAAGTGTACAACACAACGTGTATGTTCGGTGCAACCAATGGGAATAATGAAGCCAGCACATATTCACAACAGAAGGAGGGGTGCAATTTGTACAGATACATCAATAACAACATTGACACTTTTGAGCAGGTATGTACATTGTTCAGATTTTTTCTTTTGATCCATTTTCGATCATTAACTGATAATGATAGAAATACTGTTTCTATCAAATGAATAGATATATCCATTTCCCTTTAAATCAAATCTTAAGTAGTTAACAGATAACTGGAAACTATAAAAATTGGTGAGGGCCAAAAAAAATGCTTTTCATTTTTCACTTCCTTTAGTCTGTACCTTTTGTAAATGAAGACTTTATTTGGTGCACATAAAAAAGAAAAGAACTGACGGATAACTGGAGAAAACCAAAAGAAACACGAAAAAAAAAAAATGAAATAAAGACCTGTCGATAGGAAATTTCTGGATTCTCCTTAGCGAAGATGAACAAAATATCCACCATGAGATTTCTCAGTTGGTTTGACTGGAAAAACTCAATTTTGGGGTAACTGTAAGGAATGTAAAGGGAGACAACTTAGCACAAAGAATTGTTGACTTAACTGAAGTAATATTTCCAATATGAAAGGATGATATCTTATACAAAGAACAAGATTCCATTCGGCTTGCAATAGATAGATACAGAAATTGACTTTCCAATCCAACTTTCTACTAAATTGGCCAACACTAACACAACCAAAATTTACATTGTGAAATACAAGACTATCAAAATTTTCGACAAGTAAACTTCAAACATACAATAAGTACAGAAGGGAGAAGCAGATACCTTGCTGTAAAACATAAAATATGCGCATTAAAAGTTTTCCTAAATTCATGGAAATCTAAAGATGATGGAACTTTCACAGACTTAATAGATCAAACATCTTCATTAACAAATCCCTATCAGAGTTGTACTACTCGCTTAGAGCATGAACACCATATCCTTGGCAAAATTGACTATAAATCTATCTTTTATCTTTGAGTATTTAGGTGCATTAGATAAGATGTTTGTTCTACTACATATGAATGCCAAGATGTGAATAACCTACGTCCTTATCACGTCTTGCTTGATGGTCAGTCTCAGCTCATTGTCATTGAAGAACTTGTTCCATGGGCTCTGAGTGGACAACAAATAAATATTTATAATGCTGACAATAACGGCAATGATTATGGTGGTGGTGATGATGATGATGATGATGTATATAGCATTTATCCACAGTCTTCACCATGTTGTAAGCGCTTTGCAATATCACATCTGGCAAACAACAAGTATACAACACATCAGACAATAGGTGCAGCCTGTTAGACACACTACAACTTTTTAGACAAAGGTAATGCTGTCAGCAACCAGGAGGACCTCCTAATTTTACATCCTTCTCCGATAGGATGAGGAAATGTGTTTTAAAAAAAGTCTTTCCTAAAGACCTAATGTCAGACCCAGTCAGGATTTGAACCCTGCACTGCACCCATCGATCACTAAGTGATTACGCTGACCACTAGGCTGCCAACGCCACATAGCTGAATTTCTTTTGTTGTTAAAATAGTTCAAATTGTTCTTACATATTGTTGTTACCAATGATTTTTTTTTAATTTCAAAGACATAACACTACCATTCCTGACACTGAAAGGTATAAAGGTAAATGAGAAAGATAGAATTAAACTTTTCCATTTGACTCTCAAACCAGGATCTTCCGCATGGCGTTAGACGACCAGACCACACGTTTGTGAACTATGACCAAAACAATATTATTGTTCTATCCCACCTATCTAGGAAATGACATAGTAGTAGTATTAGCAGCAGTAGTAGTTGTAGTTCTATTATGGCATACCTCTTCATGCTGTGAGAGTGGGTTGTGGAGTTTGAGGTTGATGGAGTCTACAGCCTTGCGAGGGTTTACTATCAACTGATAGTATGAGATGGAAAAAAATAAGATTATGAATATTTTCTTTCTTCAATGAGCATGACGAGGCAGCACATTACTATAAAAAGAAAGAAAAAAACAATAATTAACAACTATATTGTACAATAATTTGTCTGCCTGCTTCTTTAGTGTGAAGAGCACACCATTTGACACATCTTCACGGGAATGTTGAAGGAAAGTTTAAGACGAGAGAAAAGAAACAGGAGTAGAACCCACCAGTGATGCCCTCCAGTTACCAACCATGAGAAACATAATTATTTTTTAGCTTGAACCAAAACAAACAACAATGATCAAGTTATACAAGCTGACAATTCATGAATTTTCTTTTCATCGCTGACCTTGTTCTTCAGATCTTCAAATTTAGCTCTGCTCTCTCGTGTCTTTTCCACCCAATTTTCCATTTTGGGCGGCAAGACTTCCAGAAACAACTGAAATTGTACAAAAGGAGAGAAATATATATTATATTCACACATAAAGAATCTATGTAGTTTGCCCATACTTTGTACTAATCTCATGTGAACTACCACTAACTTTAAAACAACAATGATATAGCATTCCATTAGCGCATTCAAGGTGCTCCACATTCTTCTGCCATCAAGCAGATCATGTTTAAAATACTCAATGAGACTAGTGCTACAGTGGATCCCAGGACACAACGACAAAATATAAAATAAAAAAGCAGACAAACAACAACATGGACAGTGGAGCACTTGCTTATCACCAAGGAGATTGTGAGTTTACAAACCAGCTATGGCAAAGGTTTTAGGACTCTGGCCAGTTGTATAAATCCGATCAGAGAAGGACTGTGTTGGTATTAATAACCTAAAATAAGTCGAAACAGGTATCTAATCTATCAGCTTTGAATTCTTACCTTCCAGACAACGCTCCTAAACCGACTGCTTCGAAGATCACCAGCCAAGGCTTTTTCATTCAACCGATGCATCATCTTCTCTGGCCTAGTAAACAGTTTGTCCCACTCCAGGCTGAATGGGGATAACAAAATCAATTTTCATTTCTTTGTTTTCATAAATATAGAACACATTGATTGACAAAGTTAAAGTGATACAGTGCATCAACCTTGAGGAAGTGGCAAGTTACAGTATTCAATCAGGCTTCAAACACAACCCAACCGCCTCAACTTAGAATAAACCCCAAAACGTTAACATTAATAATGATTAGATGCATTAAAAAATTTTAGGACAAAGACAAACGCCTCTGAATTTTTACATCCGTCTCTGAATAGGATGAGGAAAATTGTGTAAAAAATCTTTCCCGAGGACTCAACATTGGACCCTGTCAGGACTCAAACCCTGGACCCTTCGATCTCCAGGCAGATACAATGACCACTAAGCTGCTAACACCACTACAAAAGGTCTTCTACCTGTAAGAATGTGACAGACTGGCTGGTGTAGAGACATTGTCCTCTGGATCCAGAAAACTCCAGTGACCGCTTTCTTCTCCCTGGCCAGCATTTGGCATCATTTTATCAGGGTTGTCACCATTGTCTGTGGGAAAAGATGCCAATTACAAAAGGGGGGATATAACCTGGAAGATAGGGGCAAAAAACTTTTGCAAAGAGAAGGTAAACGTTGTTTGATGATGAATAAAAGAAAAGTCATTACAGAAGACGATAAAAATAAAGGTTATTAAACTACTAAACCTAACACCATAATTCATCAAGGCACAAGGAAAGGCACTCATAAAAAAAAGGATAAAAAGGGTCACCTACCTTTATTCTCTATGCCAGAAGCCACATCAATAGCTGACTGAAAGCTGTCTAGAGTGCTAATGATGTCTTCCTTACTCACTCCAGACTTAAATCGAGCTTTGGACATGGCATCCATTTTGTTCACATCAAATTGTTTCTTCACCTACCTGTTATAACATAATAACAAATTGGTCAGAACAGACATACATTTTGGGGGATTTGCTTTTTCTTCCTTTAGAGATGATGAAACGGAGCTGCTCGAACACTCTTTTGATGACTTTAAAACATAGCAATTCTTTCAGCTGTTATTGTTAGGAACAATACAACTCGCAATTCACGGTCTAGTCAAAATGTAGCTGTAACCTAAAGATAGATTTATTTATTTTAGCTTTTGAGCAATGTATAATATGTAGTCACTATTGTCAGTTTGTATTGAAACTTCACGTTTCATTATACCCCTCAACATTGAATGCTGAGTAAATGAACAATGAAATTTTATTAAGTAACATTTTGCAGACAACAATGCCATTTTTGAGCAACGCAAAGTTTTTCAATCCTGCAATGTTACGTTCCAAAAATCATGGGGCTGTCCAAAATATTCCTTAAAAATAGTATCAGAGTAGAATGGTGTTTTCATTTCGGTACTCACTGCTTTTACTCTTATACTAACTTGAAGAATGGTCAACCTTATTTTTCAAAAATCAAATTTGATCACCCAGCAATCATACAATAATAAGTAGTACCTAGTAATAAAATCCTTTGCCAGAAGACAATGCACAATACCTTGCAATTTCCATTAGTTTGTATCCACTGTAAAGAAAATAATCCAGTCTTGGCAGCAGAATATCAAAGGACCATTATGCTGATATCAACATATAGTAGGTTTGTGTTCCCTAACCTGTGTCTTCTAACAAACACAAGAGCACGAGTTCCAACCTGAAAAAGAGACTTAAAATCAAAACAAACAAAAAGATTCTAATAATTTGCTTCACTTAGGGCTTTGAATGCAGATAGGATATCATTTTCAAATTTACCTTCTTCAAGCTATTGAAGATGTACTCGGGTGTATTTGAGTCACTTACATCTTGATTTGTTTGGTTTGGTTTGATTCTTTAAGGAGTTTGTTTGAAGTTTTAACGGCACTTTGACCTCCTAGGGTCATATGACAGCCGAAAAAAGTAAGTTAATAGTTTCAGTTAAAAGATAAGAAACAGAAGCAGATTGCCTAGGCCTATGTGAGTATGTACATTGAGAATAACAACAAACCATACATTTCTACACAAGTAGGTATAAATAAACCAAGTACATCACCATCATACTAAACTAATACACATCCAGAAATCTATTTGTGGGGGCAAGGATAAGAGATAGCGAAAGGAAGTAGGACAGAAGACATAGCAAGTGGAGGATAATATGCCACCCACAACAAAGGAAAGAAGTGGAAAGACATGGACAATCAATAGCCGTCTCAGCTCGTTGTATAAAAGAATACACAGCCAACCAATCCAATGTGTGAATTGATATTGTACTGAACACATCAACATCAGGAAATATTGCATCATTATGGCCATATGAATCACACCATTAGGTTAGTCAAAGATGAAAGTGACAAGTATCATAAAATAACTAGGCCCCTATTACTAACCTATAGGTACATTACCTACATCTATGAGACTAATAATCTATCAACTGAACTGTAGAATGAATACCTAACTGTTACAGCCAGTGGTTTCTAAATGTGCAAAAGATTTATATCTGCATTGATGACTGTTATCAACAAGTGAAAATGTGTCTCTCATTTAATGATGGGAAAGGGATTAGGAACAGGAAAGGAAATGAATACGATGAGAAATTTGCTGATGGAATCAGTTTTTTGTTGTATTATTTCTTCTCTCGATTTAGTTCCAAGTTTTAGAGATCAATCTGTGCTGTAGAATCATTAGTACTATTCTAAATATGGTACGCTAAATATTACATCTCATGAAAATAATCTTGATGGACAGTCAGAATGATTCACTCAACAAGACCCCCAGTTATATTCAGCAGGTTGTTTTCGGTCCAGCCTTTTATTGATTTTGCATCAACTCGACTTGTGAGCCAGTCAGTGAATGAATCACTATTTCCGGTGTAAACAGTAAGGCTTTTGGTTGAATAATAGACGAAACGTAATTTCATGCGGTATCTAGATATGATAAATGCCAACATTACAAACAGACACAATCTAATATTCTCAAGACTAATGTCTTAAAGGTACCGTCGATGATTTCTTTTCAAAAGATGCGACATAGAGAGTGAATTCACAATCCGGCGAATCTTGGACACTTGCAGTTTGCAGACCACAAAGTGGAAGGTCACATGAAAAGTCACATGACCACATATTATCTTCGGACGCTCTGGGGGTGGGGGGACCATTCATTGACATCAAAACACACAAAAGTAAATCATTATAAAAATGAATTAAGGCTCCACTAACCAGACCGTGGAATTAGACTATAGGCCTTGATATCAGGGCTACCATATTGCATATCCATGCTTGTATGAAGAATGAAAATGTGACAACACTAGGCCTAACATTCATCTTCAACAAAAGTCTTGTGTTGAAGAAGTTAGTGTTGTCCACAGAGCTAATAGTCATTACTATCTCTATGATGTTGTCACATTTTCATTCTCCATACAAGCATGAATAATGCAATATGGTAGCCCTGATATCAAGGCCTCTAAAGAGTAATGGTAGATTTGTTTAATGTTGTTTTTTTTTGCAATGTCCTCATTACAGGATCATCGAGAAAGCGCTTTTCATGTTTGGTGTCATTTTTTTTGTTTTTGTATGGGTTTGTTTATAAAGGGGAACCCGAAACATCCATTCTTTTTGCCGTCTCGTTTCGTACAGAAGCTCTTCCATTTTCACTAACCTTGTTTGATTTTACTTTTCAGCTTTTACTTCTAACAGCCGTTTAATGCGTATTTACTGGAGTAATAGAGTACTACTCGAGAGAGTACTTCTGAATCGAGTATGATGAATGAACATCTCTACACACGGAGGTTAATAAGGACTCCGTATAAACAAAGGTTTAGCAGTAGGACAATCACTTTGGACTTTCTTCAGCTTCTGGATCCTGGAGTAGATCTGCCGCTAGATCTACCTCTCAGTCACTCGTCACTCTAAACCAGGGACTTGTTATATTATTTAGATGTTCTATCTGCTCTAAACCCATCGTACGTTCCGAGGGAAACAAGTTTGAAACGGCCCGTGGTCACATGAATAGCCGTGGATACGAAGCATAAAATATGATAAAAAGACCAACTGTGAGAGAGTTATGGTGATGGATTTAAACGTTTGCTATTGTCTGCAAAAACTGAACGAAATCAAAAATCCTCGACAATGATTCTACTCGACTAATCTTTTCTTGAATTTTTGGAATGGCCAGTTTATTGAGGTTGAGCATTGAGTGTATGATGAGTGATGCACCACTTTGGGATGGTTTGTTTCACCAGTAAAGGAAAACAACAATATGAATGTTTCTTTAGGCCATTCTTGTGGTAAGAATTACAACACAATACAGTGGAAGTCGGATTCAACGAGGTCGTCAAGACTGACAACATGATCTTGTTTTATGCGACCTTTTACTCGACGTCGGGTATAATGAAAGGTCGCATATGGGGATTTCAACTGGCCTCGTTGTAGCAGACTTCTCGTTGAATCTGGTTCCCACTGTAGATAGTGATATTAGAAAAACCTAGGGTATTGTAAAGTAATTGGACTGGGTGTTGTGTCTTGTTCTTTTTCTTCTTGATAATGTAGTAAACTCTTTGGAGAAGGGCCAGTCTTGTTCAGGTTATTGGGAAAACAGTATTGATGTATTGTCACTGTAGATATACATATCAATCACAACAGTCAACGCTAATAATGATAATTTATTTATACCATCAATATCCTTACACTTAGATGCTCAGTGGCGAACATTTAACACGGTGACACATGATACACAGCTATTTTCTACAGTAGGCCCTATACTAAAACTTTCATACTTTATAATGTGGTTTAGATGCCTCATTATAACAGAGATGATTGAATGCAATGTAGATGAATACTTTAAATCATCTTTATATCCATAGACATACTATATCCCTAGAAAGGCCATAGCAAACCAATTACTCCTTCTCAACTACATACCTGGGGAGTATACAGTGCAAGCAGCCATTAGCAGTGCATCAACACTAGCAATCAAACGTAATCAGTCACTGTCTATAACTATAGTGAATAATAAACCAAAAATACAAAGATATTATGTGGTGGCTAGAGAGCCACTAGCTACAAACAGCTGCTGTTGTGAGTGTGTTTAAGTATAAGAAGATAACATTGTTCAGATGATCCTGAAGGATTCTGTTAAAAGTGTCATGGTTTAGGTCATAAATATAAGGAGTTGAGTTGCTCATGGGTAAAATTGAAACTTGTATTAGTCTATATATAAAATATACAGGCAAGGTATAAAATCTAGGCATTCTGGGCATATCATGCATAAAACAGCTATTATATTTTTATTTATTTCATACTTGCTACCTGAACGATGATCGTTTACGGTTTTAGTTTTTAATCCACTTGCAAAAACAATCAGTCGTCTAATTAAGTCGTTCGACTTAAATATTTTTCAAGCATCCAAACGTTCAGATCCGTTTAAACGATCAGTCATACGATTTCCTTTTCTGAGGAAGTAGCATAGCGTGAACACACAGACTAGACATTGTGTGAGGCCTGTACATTTTCAGCCAATTGTCTGATTACAGATATTTTTTTACTATCCAAATGGACTCAAAAGCCATTAGTTTTAGTTTCCACATTGCTTTTTTCGTTGGGATATGAAATGTTTCAGACTATTCTTTTATTTGCCATACACCCCTGTATATATTATTGCTGGCATTGAACATTGTCATCCCCGTGTGAGATTCCCGGGATGTTCTTATTTATTCTAACACATCGTGTTTTATATCTACTGCACTTATGTTTCATAATCTATTGTCATTGCATAATGTAATCTCACCTTTTGTTTGTCTTATTTTGTTCACAGAGCAGTATGAATGTGAAATATCTTTTGGAGGGGAAGCCGATCTCAAGAGGTTGTATGCAAGTTGTCAGAAGAATCCTGGTCATAAAAGATTTTTCCCTTTGTCAAGCTTCAACAAAGAGCATCTTCCAAAGGAATATTCTACTGATGATGTCCTTCAATTCATCAAAATTCTTGCAGACTTAACAACTCGTATTGTTGTCAGTCACACAAGTGAGCATCGACCTGAAAAATGGCCTGGTAGAGAAATCTGTTACCCTTTTCATCACGTTAAGGATTCTCCCGGTTGTATCAGAACTGGGACTGGTGTGATTGATTTTGTCTGGAAAGTGTTTTCACCTGTTCATGGGAAATGTCCTTGTCACGAATGCCTGGCTTCTGATGATCCTTATGAGAATTGGTGGATGGTGAGGGTTAATACAGCAACTCATGTCGTCTATGACACTTCAGAAGCAAAGTCGACCGTCTTGGAATGTTTTTTCGATTCAGAGGATTGTGGGATGAAAGTGAAAAATATTTATGGTTTATACGTCAGTGACAATCCAGGCAGAGTGAAGAAGGATTGGTGTGTTCTTGTATGTGCTACTCACGATAAAGAACTCGCACTCCATTTGATGGATTTGAATTTTCAGAAAAAACAAATATGTAACCAGAGAAGAGATTCTTCAGCCGACAAAGGGTCTGTCGTCATCATTTCTCATCCCCACGGATGTCCCAAAATGATCTCTGTTGGATATCTACATTCCATAACTATCCCTGCCATAAGCAACAATGAAAAGAATGATCCTATACCATTTAAAGATGAGACAGTGTGTCGTCTCCCAAAACGCTGTGGTCCTTTGAAGGGTTCCCTTTTATCCAGCTCAAGGAGCATTGTTAGAAACTTGCATTGTGATATAGACATTACCAATCGCCCAGGGACAAGCAATAGTATTCAGCTTGTACCAGGTGCAGAATTTGTCATTCCTAAAGGTGCTGTGTTTTCCCTTCCTCCAAACCCCCCTTTTGCCAGAAAGATAGCATCGCGTGGTACAAGTTATAGTTTTCCTGCCAAAACTCGGTTCATTTTATCTGATGGAAGAGAATTTCAACTTCCGCCTGAAACCCAGTTCTTTGGATCCTCTTTTCACGACATGACTGGTATGTTAACCTACACAGCAGAGACGTGTCCAGGAAGTAGCGGGGCTTGTGTTATCTTCCTTGGTCATTTGTCTGTAAGGCCCAGCTCAGAGGTCCAGATATTCACTCATAGCTGTACAACATCTAATGGTTTGAACAAAAGTAGTGTAGGCTTTTTTATGGATGTAAATCCGTTAACAAAACCTTGATGACAGTCTAGCCGTCAAGGATCAGAGTAAAATAAAGTCTAGAAAAGAGAAAGTAAAGACAATTTCTTGCAGTAAAAACATTTTTGAATAAAATATTTTTGATGCGTTTTTATATTACCTACAATACTATAGGACATAATAATAATAATAGTAATTTAATTTATTTTTATAGCGCCTATGTCCCGTATAATTACAGCTCTAGGCGCACATAGTACATACATGATCATATAAAACACAAGATAGTAAGTATTACACCCACAGACTTAACATATCTTTATGATAAATATAAAAATTGCAAATAACTATTTGTGAGTTTCCACTCATTTACACCGATTAATTATATAAAAGTACAAATCTATTTTGATATACTGTATTTATTTCAATAACATATCAGTATCAGCATCTTATGCCCTTTCACCCCTCTCCAGCTTGCTTATTTTGTGTATTTTATGTCTGATGACCAGTTTCCCGTTTACCAAAATCCGATCTATTTACAGTACTCTGCACATTATATAAGCACGTTGATCGAGAGAACGCTTGAGAGCTCTCTTTTAGGTGGAGCCTGCCGATAAAAATTGTCTTGACTCTTCTTTGCACGTGGCAGATGTGTATTAAGTGGCCCTCTCTCTCTTTCACTTTTCATCGTTTTACTACGGTAAGACTAGCACTATCTGGCTCCCTACCATTACCCAATTTCAGAGAGAATCTCAATTCAGTAAGAAAACAATTGGCTATTGGAACGAACGTCTACAATGCGAAACAATTCTAAAGCAATGTTATTGTTATCTGATACTTCTTAAGACTGAGTGAGCAGTTTGCATGGTGCCTATGCATATCTGATCTGGTCACAATGAACCACCCACTATTAATGGATTATCATAGCCATAATGCAGGGTTTATTTTACATATTACATATTAGCTAGCTTGTCGAGGATCTCAATTTGTCTTCTTCCATTAGTTTGATAGAATGTGTTAAAATTGTTCCAAACTCTGATGCGTTAGTAATCAGAGCATGCCTACTTATACATGAAGTGCTGTGTTAAAGACATATGAAATTATATATGGGAAAAAATTTTGTCAAGCGATAACAGCGCGCTTATGGGTGAAACGTGCTTGCATGCGGCATACTGAACTTTTGTCTGGGGGGTAGTTTTTAATGTTTAATGATTGTGTGTATGTGTGTGGTCTATATAGGTTAAATATGATTGTGTCTTGGGCACATATTTCTCTTGTTCTTATTCCCCTTAAGAATTTTGCATATTATATCATGTCATAGTTGTATGGTTGTTCTTGTGATGGTTTGTTTTTTGTCACAGTGCATCTGTGTGGAAATGGTCTTTAGAATGTAATTATCATGTCATAATACATAGATCGACATGTAATGGAAAATCTTTTTACAACTTTTTTGGTTTAATTTAGTATGATGTTGATGATATTCTGTTTTCAATGTACCATGGTTTATTTTATGTTTATATGATGTCAATGTTGTTCCATGATAATGATAAATACTCTCTTCACTCAAAAGTTCTACTTCTGTTCCTTATCCTTTTATTTTTTCTCTCCACCGCCTGTTATCATACATTCCAATGCCTCAAGTTGTCATTCCTGAAAGAAACATTCCATATATCAAAATGACTTTTTATTTCTCTATTCTTACAATGTTTATTCCATTTTTCGATGTTTTTGGGGAGTTTTATTTTTTAGAAATTAGCATTTTATATATGTTTTTTATAAAACAACTGACTAATGTTGTAATGTTGATAAGATAATACCTAATAAATGTACTGGACTACATTCAAAGAGTAACTGCAGACTAGTGCTGTAAATAAAACCACAGAATAGCAGATAGTCTGTGTATAATCCTTACAAATGTTCACACCGAATTTTGTGGTTCAAGATGAAATGAAGCATTTCTCGTGTCTGTTAACTGAGACCAGGTAGATCATCCTTTGCAATTGTAATTTTGATATATTTTTATATTTTCCCAGTCAGTGTTCTTTCAAGGCCACATTGTGCTATTGAACCATTAAAAGGCACAAACTGGTATGGGAAGGCGCTAAGGTAGATAATACATAATGCCAACTTGAATATTACTGCACCAAAGTTGTTGTTAATGTCTGAGAACACACTGCACATTGGAGCATAAATCCACCATAGTTCAGTATGTTTGTTTTGTTATCTGTTACCTTTTACTTTTACTGCATTGATGTATATACATGTACCATGACTATAACCTTGCCACTAAAAAACTTTTTTTACTTACTATGTATCAAAAAGATTTCTTTATAATTTCTCATTTTAGGAATGATTGGTGCAAACATTTATTTCACGTAATGCATCAGTTGCTCTTATTACAAGATCAGTCAAAATTCTTTTTGAATGGCCCTCGTATTATCTGCCTATTTATTCTTTTACTTTTACCCCTGTTTTCCAATAAGTTTAAATTTTTACTCGTATAAGGTGCACTTTGGTCCTATTTTATAGGACTTGGTACTAGTCATAACTTTTCACTTAAAATCTTTGCTGACTCACTTATCAGAACACCAAGATGACCTGTAAGTTGTAAGTGTTGGCTTCTGACCAACTACACTAAGCCAAAGTGAAGCCCAATCTTAATGTTCAACAAAAAACATTCCATTTCAGCTGTAGATTTTGATTACTTCTCTTGCCTATTTTTTCTTTGAATGTCACTTTGAATCCAATGGAAAGAGATTTGTAGTTGCGAATAAAGTTATAAACAAATTTAAAGATAACCCATGTGATTTTAATTTTCACTTGGATCTTTTAGAAATCTTTTAGTGCCTTATCATTACAGAGGTGTAATTCTTTCAGATTTTGTACTGTCCAAGTGGACAAACAAGCCATTAGTTTTTGTTTCCACATTCCTATTTTCATCGGGTTGTGAAATGTTTCAGATCATTGTTTTGATTTGTCATTTACACCCCTGATTGGTCCTTTAAGATGTAGTAACTCATTCGACATTGTATTGTATAGAACCAGATAAATTTACTCCATACAAACATGATTCATTAAAAATAATATATTACATGTAAGGAATTCCATATAGATATTATTTCTTTTGCTGTATTTTCTCTATTGACATGGATTGTAATAAGTTCACTTTTCATACAACAACCCATGAAACCTTCAATTTCAATGAGAGCGAGCTTCTCACTTTTTATCATGTTGTATATGTTTGGATGCATTTTAGCTTGAAATTGAAAAACAGGTATTTGACCACCGACGCAACTGTTAAAAGAGAATAAGATAGGGGAAGCAATTTGACTGTTAATTACATGTACATCAATTTTTTTTTGAATTTGTAATAAAAAAAATATGTGCCTTTTCTGTAACTTTTTAATCTATACACTGTACCCCATATTGCATCCCATTAAATCCTGTGTTTCTGCGCATATCATTCATACCAATGTTTGTTTTCCCCCGTGTGGGTTCCGGGGGGTTCCTTCCTTTTTTGGGAGGGATACAAATACAAGAATAGCCCCAACGTGTGCCAACTGCGTGTCGTACGAGGCGACTAAAGGGTGTTGCTGTCCATAGTTTCCGCATCTCTTCTTGGTTGCTGTGGCGGCATCTTCTCTTGTCCCC
>JAUEKX010395109.1:0-19543 GCA_031834005.1 Dendronotus venustus
TTTTATTTATTTTATATATTTTTACCTGACATTCGTTGTCCAAAAGCGTACCTAATCTATTTATTTAGAAGGAAAACTTTTGTAAATAGTGTTATATATATCGAAAGAATTAAAATAATAATAATAATAATAATAATAATAATAATAATAATAATAATAATAATATATCGATATACAATAAAAAAATAATAATTGCTCAGCAATTACTATTATAAAAGTAAACCTATCGTTTAGACTAATTTAATAGTCCTTAGAGAAACATTGAAAAGATGAATGAAATTAAATAAAATAAAAATAAATCATTAGCTAATGTGCAAATCTTATTGTGACAATGCCATATATACACATGATATATATATATACATGCTAATATCATCAATAATAATAAATTTACGGCTGCCTAGATCCTAAGCATGGCCGGGGATGGGATAGTCTTTCTGATCACAAGGCCTACTCATGCTAGTGTGAACTATCCCACCCCTAACCTTCCTAGTTTCTTGCTCATGGCAAGAGTACAAAAACTATTAACATTAATATCATCAAGACATTACCTATAGGCTATTTTTTTCTGGATAATACAGCAAGTGATGCAAACAACTTTTGATTGTAAAAACACAATGAATACAAAGATCAGGGTAATATTTAAAGCTACTGTGTGAGAAATTTATAAGCACATTAACAAAGAAAACACAAGAAAAACAAAAACCACAAGCAATAAAAGCTAGGACATTTATAAGAATACCAAAAATAATTCTAGCAGCCTAACCATTGTGGTCAGAACTTTAAATGAATGAAACTGATGTTAAGCTTTAATTATTTATATTCAAAGTTTATAATTATGGTAAATTATGGTATTTTAAATTTTTTTTTGTTCTTTTTATAGTTAATTCCAGGAATGCATTTGCTACCATTTTGAACAAGTTTGGTCTCGTGTATCATTAGAAATCCATTATGGGGATAAAAAAAGCTAGGGTTAGACTAACGGTGTTAGAAAGATCCCTTGTTCCATACTTAATGAATATTTATCTACATAATAATTTACCATTCATACCGTAATCTTTGTAGAGTGGAGCGCTCCTTTGTTTTCGACTAAGCGAATTATTTAGAGGGAAAGCTGGAGAGACTCAAACGATGTTTAAAAAAACATTGTTTTTTTTTATTCAATTTAACTCTTAATATACAAAAAGAATAATAATTTTATAGCAGGAGCTAATTCTAGCAGCCTAACCATTGTGGATTCCGCCAACATGATTTTGCAAATTCATGCGAATCCTGTGCACGGCTCAATCGGTAACCTTTGAGAACGTCTTGAAATAGCATTTTTCACTCTAGTACCAATTGAGTTTCGAGAATCCAGCGAAGTCTGGACTGCCTCTACTTGCACAACAACAACAAATTGGAAATTGGAAGGAGTAGCATCGGCTGAAGAAATCAAAGATTTGTCATGCTCACTTATCTCTGTGGCTGGCTGCTCGATCTGAATTATCAATGGAATAAGTTTAATTTGCATTTGATAATTTCCGATTTATTGTTTTTTTTTTAAATCTCTACAAACAGTTGTAGTTATAAGAAGGTAGTGCACAAAATGTAATTTGAGCATTTTTGGACTCAACACATCCATCATGACTGTCCTAGATATATTTTAGATATATTTTATCAATGTTATATAATCTATAATGTTTTCCTATTATAAGTGTTTACCTCTGACATTTCCATTGAATAATAATATTATTATATTTTGTTATATATATACCTTGTTTAAGTATTATTCATGATATCTACATATTTCAATCATTATATGATCAGTGCTTACAGAGTAAATATAGAGTACCTTTTGCAACCTTTAGTACCAGTATGATCTGTTTTCTTTGCATAATACCAACATGTTATAACTTATATTATTATTAATATCATACAGTAGAGTAGACAAACCTTTTTCATAATTTGAAAAAAAATTTTTATTTAGTGAATTACTCCCAGAAAGTAAATAATTCTGCTCTAAAACCCTCGGAAAAAGATTTTAATGGTGGACCAAGGAGGTGGATGAACTTAAAAGTTGAAAACACCCCTGGAAAACTGATAGTTTCAGTGTTACACCTTGGAAATCAAGCACCATCTAAGTAGATTCCCATAGAAATATTTAGGTAAATCCAATGCAAAAAAGAAACTGCCTGTCCTCCCTGAAAATGTAAACTTGTATCAACTCCTAGCTAACCCCTTAGAATTTTAAATCTGTTCTTGTTTGGATGTTAAATGGAATAGCCCATTTCGCCTTGATTTATTTACTTTAGTAGATAAGTAACCATATTCATATTTTGAGTTAAGTTGACTTATACTTAAAAATACACATTTTTAGGGCATAGATATTATGCCAATACTGTCTGATTAATTAATAATTGTCTTTAATTTTGTTAGTGTCGTCTATATTTAGTGTCTACTCTATTCAATATTGATGAGTTTCATTGAAAAGTAAGTTTCTTATGTAAAATACAAAATTTATACACAGTTTTAGACAAACCCATGGAGAAAAATTATTGACAAATGCATTCAAATGTAACTTTTCAATCTATATATATTAGGCCAATAATGACAAAGAAAAGAACTGAAAACTTTAACAGTTTCGTTTTGTCATTTCACTATATTATATAAATACTATTGCCAATACAATATATTTGGCCAATGCAATGAAAAAATTGGCTCCTAATTCATGCCAAAATTAATGATAATATCAAAATTCCCAGGAGTGAATTTGAGTGGAATTTCAAATCTCTTTGAAAATTTATTTTTCATCATATTTTGAGCCAATTATATATATTTTCTAATTATCTATCTCTATTACTAATCTTTATTATTTTCACAAATTATCAAAAATACCAAAATTATTGTCCTAATTTGACTTATGCAATATAACTACAAATATTTTTGCTTTTGTGTTCTATGCGCAATTGATAAGGTCATTTTCAGATTAATATATTTTGTATTTTTTATAAGAGATCAGACAGTCCATTAGCTAACTATGTAAGTTATTATAGCATGGTTGGTTGCAAATTCAGTCTGAAAATGTTCCAATTCTATGAAGTACTTTTTTCATCATAAATCTGATTATGGTAAAATAATAGAACACTTTTTTATTTTATTCCAATGTTTATAACATAAATATATATATATATATATATATATATAAAAATATGACAAGTTTTTTCATATTTGTAACTGGTTGTTACGCCAGTTATGTGGGTGAAACAACCCGTCACCTAGCAACCAGGATTGCCGAGCACTTAGGTAAAGATAAGAATTCCCACACTTATCAACATATTGGGTATTCAGTTAACTGTAAAAACCTAAACAATAGTAATTGTTTTTCTATTTTAGACAAAACAAACACAAAATACCAGTTAAAAATCAAAGAGATACCCTCTTACCAGTATATCTCCTGGTTGAAACCCGCTCTCAATAAGCAGGTTAATTGCATGAAAATGTCGCTTTTCTTATAACATATTATACTATTATTGTTCTAATTGGGCATTATTGTGTTTTTAACATTTCTGATCCCTCTAGAGTATCAGCAAATGTATCAGTTTTTCTTTGTAAATGGTTATAAAATAGAGTAGTTTGATACAAATTGTTATCCTGATGATGACTGCGTAGTCAGTCGAAACATGTTGTACTAAAATGAAAAAACTTGTCATATTTTTATATATATTTATGTTATAAACATTGGAATAAATAAAAAAAGTGTTCTATTATTTTACCATAATCAGATTTAGGATGAAAAAAGTACTTCATAGAATTTTTATTAAGTTTTTAACAGCTCTAATATAAAAATATCTAGTAACATAGTTTTAAAAATTGAGTCACACCAAAAGTTTTCAAGATTAAACGGTTGTCAAATTTGTTATTATCCCAACCTTCTTATTTTCAAGCAAAATATTCCTCTGTACATTTATTTCGAAACATTCACATGCACACATGTATTCGTAATGTAAACATGTTTTAGTAAATTCACAATAAAAATTATAATAAGAGACTAATTTGTTTGTACAATAGGATTAGTTGGTTGGTACCTGCAGAATATACACAACTGTTTAAGAATATGATTACATTTTATTTAAAACAAAATTTTAAAACCTCTATCCTTGTGACACACTATTAATTTTATACTTGAGTAAGTTACCCACATTAGATTGGGGTGGTAGTAGATGTTTTATGTGATAAATGTCTTAATTTGAGCTTAATTTTAAATTTTGTATATACCCCATTGTATATATATTATCCCAAAGAATATGACTTGTTTTAATGCAAATCCAACTACATAATAGCAAAATTTTAATTTCTTTCGAAAGTAGCAACATCTAGATAGTAACTTGATTGTTATTTTATCTTGTTTTTTTTTAATTAAATTGACAAATTAAAGTATATATTTTAAATTCAATATATATACTATTAGTAAAATTATGATATATTTTGTGATATAATAATAAAAAAAATCCAAATTTGATTATCTTTTCAACAATCTAGGTTATCTTGAATATAAAAATTTATACACATGCCTTTGGTTTTGATTATCTATCCAGTTAGACAAGTCATGTAATCAATTTAGCAATTATTGTAAAAAAACATATAACATTTTGTTAATTAATAAAAATTAAGTTTCAATATTAAATCTTCCTCTGAGGCCAAGTTTGTCAACCTTCCAGAATACTGAAACTTAATGAGTATAACTAATCTTGAGTTTAACATAGAATTTGCAATAGAACTGAATATGATTACAACCTATCTTATAGCTAAATCAACTTTTTTATCTGTTAAAGGGATCATTGTTCAATTTTTTTTTCATTTCTTGCAGTTTTTTTCTTGTGAAGGCCTACTGTGATTGAATTCTAATCAGCATAGAAATCATATTTTGCAAGTTTTTATTTTGTATTTTAATTTTGTTTTAGTGTTTCCAGCTTTTTAATTTGTGGAGAAGTATTTGGCGTAATGTCGAAATATATAACCAGTTTCTTTTTAGTAATTTTCATGAAGCTCTCACATTCCACTTCAAGTGGATTCTTTTTATTATGATTTATGTTTTATGTACACAAAATTCTTCACTCTATATGTATATCTAGATGTAAGAATTCTTAAAAAAAAGAACCAATTGTAATGTTTATAATCAAAAGTGGTGTAAAGTGTTTGCTTTTTGTGCCAGTAATTAGGTACTTCACTTTGTTGTTTATCTTTTGCAGAGTTTGTAGATTTGTGAAAGTAACTGTCTTGAGTAATACACATACATCAAGACTTACTTAATTATTATGAATGTTTGGATTTTTTGTAATGTTTAAATTGATCTTTAATATTCGCTATTCATGATATTTTCCTTAACTGAACCAGTTTTGTAGGCTGGCATGTATTTCATTGGTTATACATAATGTAGAAAATTAAAATTATGTATATTTTTATTATATACCTTTTTATAAGATATGAAAGACCTTCTCTCTTGTATTTCTTCAAAACATCATCAACAAAAAGTAACCTGGTAGGATATGTTTTTGTATCACTTCAGTTAAAACAACGCAAATAAATTTTATTTTATAGGTGTCTTAGAATTGTAAAAAATCTCATAGGAAAAATGGTATGAAAGGCCAGCAAAACAAGATGGAAACAAGGAAGCCAGGTAAGACAATAGATGATCTGTTTTTATATGATGAAAATTTTTTCACTAAAGTCAATGTCAAAGGCTTAACATTCTGTTTTATAGCCTTGATTATAATTCTGTTTTTAATAGATCATCTCTATTGCAGCTTTTCAAAAAACTTTTGAAGGTAAAATACACTGATTGGTATTAGTAGTTGAGAAATTGTATTTACTCTCATCTATATCAGAAAGATTATTATGAACAAGAAATTTAAGATATCTGATACCTGTCTACAGCAGGATCATGCAATGCAAGCAAAATTGAAATTTAACATCATGTTTCCAATATGTTCTTGTTGTTATTCAATTTAAACAAAATAATGGTCATGTTTGTTGCATTCTAGGTGGGTCAATGCAACGCTGTGTTATTGTTCAGCGTGATGAAAATGGATATGGCTTGACAGTTAGTGGTGATAATCCTGTCTTTGTACAATCTGTCAAAGATGGTAAGTGCCATAATTTTTACATAGTGTGCTAATTTCCATTAAGGATACATATTTTAGATTTCAAAATTGCAATTAGATAAACTAATTAGAGTTAAGGGTTACCTTTGAAATTTAAGTGCACTGTATAAAGCTCACTGGTGGTTTTAAAAGTACTTAGTCTAGATAAACATATTTCTTTGTATTTAGCCTCTGATTACACCATGATATTATTTAAATGAATGAATCTAATATCCATTGTTACAATGTCTGAGTTTCCAAACCACCTTGATAAAGTCAAAATCCAAAAAACAGTCAAGTTTTCTTCATAACTTTTTACAATCTCAAAATTAAATTTTTCTATTTTGACGAATTTTGAATTTCATTGAAATACAATTTCTTTCATAACTTTTTTTCAGTAAAAAGAAAATTGCAATCTCCCTTTTTTATGATTCTTATCTTTATTACTGTTGCCAAATGCAACGCATTAGTTCCATAAATTGCTCTGGCCAATGCAATTAATGAATTTCCTCAAATGTTGATGATTATATCAAAATTTATTCTTGGGGGAGAGTCTCTAATGAAGTGTTCTATATATAAATCCAGAGATGGCAGCAGACAATAATATTTTGAAATTGTTAAAAACTCTTTTAACATTGAATGCATTCTGTAATATGCTTATAAATATTTAAATGTTTAGGTAGTGCAGCAGCTCGTGCTGGTGTTCAAGTCAGTGATCAAATCATAAAGGTATTCTTAACATTTTCAGTTCTTAAATTGATGTAAACTTGAAGGTTGTCTATACTAAAGAATAAAATTTAAATAATCTCATTATAATATTATATTACTGTATACTTTTAGGTTTCAGGTTTTGGAAAAAAACTAACTCAAATAAAGGAGAAAATTCAATTCTTTTCAACTTAATTCTCTTTCAACAATAATTTTCTATTTTAAAACAATCTGCTTGTTAATATTATTTTGGAAATCTATAATCTATATTGGGAAGATCTCCCACGTCCCAGGATAAGTATTTGAAAGTGACTATTTGGAATCCTTCTTATTCAGATTTTCACTCACCTTTCTAGTAGTGAGAAACTGTAAAATTTAGTATTTCAATACACTGTTTTAACCCTTTAAACTTTATTGCTGTACCATACTCATAGCATAATGATTTTGTTTCAGTATCTATGAATAACAGTGTAGCAAAGTTATACGTAAGGTTAACAGTGGACAAAGTTGAATCTAGGTCTGGTGAAAAGCTCCGAGATTGAAAGGGTTCGCATAATTGTTATATGCAGTACTGCATCTTTTTGACTTGTACTCTTTATTGTGTACAGGTTAATGGACAAGGTGTTGCTCAATCAAACCATCTAGAAGTTGTTCGTCTCATTAAAAGTAAGTTGCTAATAATGAGTAATAAACTTTTTTATTTATTTCATAACTTGTGATTATATACTGAGTGTTAAAATCTATTACTCATATAATTTAAACATCCTATAAACTTAAAACATTTTCAAATAATTTTCTTGCTTCCTAGAGAATTTAAATTATAACAGATGTTTTCAACTGTATTAAGTTTTATTACCTTCTTGTAAAGTAATTAAAAATAAAAAAATTAATTAAGAAGACACCATTTAAGTAGTTTATTTAGATCCTGAAGATTTCTAAAAAATAAACGAAAAGTTATCTATCATTTAAAAAGGAGTTTGTTTTATTTCTCTACTAAGTTTTCAGCTTTCACTCCTATACTCCTATACTCCTATACTCCAATCCTTCTTCAGGTAAAAATTAAATGTAGAAATTGTGGTAAATTGTGGTTATGGATAAGTGGTTTTAATAATTAAAACTTCTTCAATAAATGTTTTGTTGGTGCAGTGAATGATTTCTTATTAAAGATATTATTAATATCGTACAGTAACAAAGAAGGAATGTAGCCTGCCTTTTGTAGTTTTGTTTTTAATTTAGCACCTACGGTAGAGTGTGTTTATATTTTTGCATCACTTCAGATTCCTCATCAAATTTCAAAATGGCGGAATTAATAATAATAATAATAATAATAATAATAATAATAATAATAATAATAATAATAATAATAATAATAATAATAATAAGCAGAATCCGTTAGAGATAATGGGATACTTGCTAAACAACAAAAAAATCTTTTTGACCCTATCCAACAAACAAAGATTCTAGAAGGCGAGAATTGGTTCATATATTTGCTTTTGCATTTAACATGTAAATATTGATAGATTGAATTTTTTTTTCTCTTTCATGCTACTTCCTTTGTGTTGGTTCTCCTATTTCTGTGTCTCTGTATACAAAGCAAAACAAAACAAACTTGTAAACTGGCTTAATTTAAGCATAAGTTGTATATCAAAGCATCAGCTAAGTTTTCCACTAGTTCCATATATATATCTTGTCATAGGTAATTTTATTAGTTGTATTTTTTATAAAATATTATTCGCTTAATTATAGAGAATTCTCTATATTTCAATATAATATTGTTATGATGGAGTATAAATTCGGGTAGTTGCAATGCTATAGGAGACAAGACAATTGATTATATATAGAAACTAGAATTATTAAAGAGAAGCAGTGAATATTCAGCTAATTTTGTTTTGTGTGATCTTTACACTGCTTGATTTTGAATAAATATTTAAAAACCTTCTGCTACTGTGATTGTATGACTGCAAGTAGCAAAATGATCAATATTTCAAATGAAATAAAATAATAGGCTGTTTACATGTTGCTCAATTAGCATAATGAGTTGATTAATTTAACCGTTATTCATTATTCATTAATATATTTTGCTATGCGAGACTGCCAATAAAAATACACATTCATCTTTTTAAAGCATTAAAAGATGGCTATTATTTAGCAATTAGTGTAATTTGACAAATCAATTGACATTATCAGAGAAATAGATTGAAATTTTGAGGTTTTTTCTTTAATTTCTTGTGTTTTTATTTATGCCTATACACACTTCTTTGGTTGATAAAATGACATTTGTATTTTCAATATGATGTGCTTTTTTCACAATTCAGACACTCTGTGGCCCCTTGCTGTGCTATACGTTTGTTGTAGTTCATTACAAAAAGAGGTAAATAGGCGCAGGAAATTTGCTATTATAAAGAGGATGATGGCTTATGCATACTGTCGTTCTGACATCAGCAAAATTTTTTGTGACAATGAATCTGTCATGCAGTGGTAGTGTTGTTTTTTTGTTTTGTTTTTGAGCTGTTTGTTGTATCATTTAATATATAATTTTTACTATTTGAATCACGAATATCTTGTAAACTATACGGAGAATGTTGTACTGGGAATACTTTTGATTAAGATTTGTAATAAAATGATATTCTGTTTCTTTTTCTTATAAAGGTCCACACTTTAATAGCTACAGCTTAATTCAACCTTAATTCATAGCATCATCAGTAGTTTTAGCTAAACATGACTAGTTCGTTTTGAAAGGATTACTTTTGTTGAAGTTACTCTTTCATTTTAATTTTTTTATAAATGTATATATAGTGTTACACTGCTGTTCTGCTCGTCTGATGACATGATAATATCTTGTTTTTGTTTTTGTTCTAAAATGACCAAGTTTGTTTTTAATACTGTCAAGAAAAGAAAGAGAGAGTATATTTCTGCTGGTACCATTACACACAAAAACAATAAACAAATCACGATATATAAGAAAATTTAAAAGATGCTGAAACCTAACACCACACCAGTGTCTCCGTATAATATATTATGATGTTGGAGCTTGTTAAAGTTACGTTAATACCCATTCAATGTCTTTGTACTTTGTGAGCGAGACAGCCTAAAATTTGGACGGTCTGTTTATTGTTTCGTCAACCAAACGATTGCAAAAACCATGAAGAGAGTCATACGTGAAGTTCGAGAAGGTTGGTCGGTTGGTTTGTATTTTGTATTTTTATTCTTCGTAATTGTACGTTTTAGCCTATAAATCTAGACTGTTTAGTACCTTTCTTTTTGCCTTCTTGAACGAAGATCACTCTGTGTATGTGCTTATAGGAGATTCATTACGCATGACGTCATCATTTGTTTTGATATGCTTCACTTATTTCCAACAAGTATTCCCTACTAAACGTGTAACTGAGAAATATCGCCTTCAAACTCGCTTTTGAGCATCTCTTGTTTAGAGAGCTTTATGCATAAGATAAGCAAGACTAATATACAAATAATATATTTTATGAGTTTCCCAACCTTTTTTGTACAACTTATTAAGAATTAACACAATAACAAACCTCTGATGGTGAAGAAATTTTTTGATGAAAATGTATTAGATTTCTGGTACATATGATAATGTATTGTTGTTTTTTTGTTTTGTTTTTTGTTTTTTTTTGCTGAGGCAGAGAACATTTTAAGAACAATTTTGATTATTTTCCATATAAGCATGAGTCATCGACATTTATTATAAGGTAATCAAAAGTTACGGCTTCCGGTATGGTGCATTGGACACTGAATGTGGAGTATACTCCAAGGCCTAATAGCATATCCTGACTTTATAGCCATTAATTACAATACTGGATATAACGGGATATAACCATGTTTTTAAGGTCAAAGGCTCAAAATTCACAAAACGCTTAATTTATAATGAAAAGATAACAATTATGCAGAGGGTCAGTAAAAGTTCTTATAAGAAAGCAGATACTAAAGTGGTAACGAGAGAATACGGAGGATTTCTTTTATAAAGTAAGATTACTAACATGTCTATCTATTTTTTTTGTGAGAAAAAGAGACTTGGAAAGCTTGAAAAAGTTTTCTTGCACGGGAATGCCATTTCGTCATTATATGCTTTTCTAAATGATGTGTTTGTGTGTGTTTGCTAACACTGTTTCTATTATTATGATACGTGTATACAAACCTTTGCTTTCATTCGCTTCTCTCATATGGTTTTAGCAAAATCTAATTTAAATATTTGATTTCAAATCTGACCATATACCCTTACTATTTTATTAGAGATAGGGATTTTTTCACGTATTCTATTCCGTGTTTGTATATATATATGAGAGTTAACTTTGAGAGCTGAATACAAGATGAAGCAGAAAAGGAAATTAAGCCTCCAAAGTATAGGCATGTGTAACTATTTTATAAATGGACTGGAATTTAATAATCTCTCCTGATTGGCTGGTTAACGTAGGAACTAGGCTTCAAAAATGAAATCCTTATAATATAAGTTAAGGAAAGCTCTTTCACTAATTGGTTTCTTCGTGTTTTTTTGGTTTTTCTATAAAATCTAAAATGCTGTTTATCGTAAGAAAACTTTTGCACGTTGATTTATCTGTTTAACACTTAAGCTTTTTTCTATCCAACCTGAGGTTGAGAATCTATTCTTAGAAAAAAAAACCTAATTCATCATTGTATTCTTTATTCTCATAAAACCAACGTGTGGATCCCACAACCTACCTCGATTATTAATCTCTATTATTTCAATTGATGGTTCTTGACAATTTTTTTTTACAAGTGCCTTACTTATTCAAGAGAATTTGTAAATAAAAGGGACAAATATTCATGAAAATATATTTGTGATAAAATCCCTATAATGACATAAATGCTGTTGGAATTAGTATTTGGAAAAACATGTACTTTTAATAATTCACCTTAATCATTATCTACGCCTATCTTTAACTTTACTATATAACCTTTCGTTACGATTTAGTTTTTGAATTTTGTTACATTATCTTCTTTTGTATAACTGTCAAAGTACTGTTTGTAATCAACTGACAGTAATATTGGTTGTACCGAAAAGTCTTTTTTTGTGTTTTTTCTTTATACTTTTAATGTTTTTTATTTTATAACTTTCCATGTTGGTTGAAAAACGACACATAATGTCAAAAGAACATCGTTTTAACAGCCAAATAATATTTTCTTTTTCTTTTTTCTTTTTTCTTTAGGTGGTTCTTTTGTAGCATTAACTCTGCTTGGTAAAGGTTAGTCTCTTTCACTAGTTTGTTTTTGTATTTAACTATATGCAGTGAACAGCCCATTCTCATGATTGTTTCAACTTTAAAAAAATATTCAGTTCTACTACTTAAATTCTTTAGTCCATAAATCAATAATCTTTGAGTTTATCTTTGATTAAATTTCAAATAACATAGCAATTAAAAGTCATTAAAATTATTCTTTACTTGTTGATGTTAACATCAACTTAACATTTTGTGAATTTTCTTTGTATATTTTTAGATAGCACCACTTCGCCTGGCTCTTCAAGACCTCCATCGTCTCACACTCGTAATCGTTCTATTGGAGGAACTAATGTAAGTTTCGTTATTTACCAGATGCTAGATGCTCATTATAACTACTCTTCGCTGACAAGTTGGATAATGAATGGATAGATTTGTTGACCAAAATGTGATTGAATGAAAAAGTTTATTTTCGGATTCTTTTCTCCAAATTTCTTAATCTTTGAGGAGGAAAGCGACCGAACAATGAAGTGTCTTCGATAGGATTGAAAGATTTTATCCCTTTTTTTTCTTTTTTCTTTTTCCGATTGTTAAATATCTTTAACAGTTTACAGCTTTTTCATGAAAGTATTAACCTAAAAAAATCGCGTATTTGCTTGCAAAAGAGCCTTGTGTCTGCGAGTTTTGGATGTACACCTCAAAAGGTAAGGGCGCAATTTACCAAAGCTTACTTGCCCAAACTTCATATCATATAAAAAAGTTTTCGTAAAAAAAAGTTATAAACAAAGGATTTAACCATGACAAATAAACTTGATAAGGTAGCGATTCTGGATTCCACATTTGATACAAACAAGATGATTCAAATCCTGGATCCTTAAATGTCAAAACTTTCGACATTCTCGGCAAGTGATTTTTAGTATAATATAGTCAGATAGTCGGTATTAGTTGCTACTAAGTTCTACAGGGCTATGGTGAAATTTATTGCTAGCTTATAAAGAGAATTTACTAAGTTTCTTATAAAAAAAATTAATTTTTTTGGTGTAACATATAGAAAGATCTCCTTCATTTCCTTCTGTCTGTTCACAGATTTCGAACATGAGCTATTAGTGATTATCTGCGGCTGGTGAACTTCTCCTAAATGTATCTCGTGGTTACTAAACTACTTAATTGACAATTCAATGTTATTAAAGTAAACAAAGGAGCCCCTTTGACTGAAACTACGTCTCTTTTCTTCAAAGCTTAACTTTGCAAAAGTCTTTTCTTTCACTTTTCTTGTGAATTTCTTATGTTATTATGCTTACGTTAACCGTTGTGTGTCATGTATTTTAAGAAGCATGATGAAGCTCTTTATTGTGTTCAGGACTTAATACATACAAGCCTAATATATGTTGAATGTTTTTTGTCGCCTAATTGTTGTTGTTGTTGTTTTTATGTGTGGGTTATATTTTTTGTTCAGAAGGTTTTTTGTCCGAAATCTCTCTCTAAGATCTTCTGTACGACTGACATATGTATACTGGGTTAAAAAAGATGTTGGAAACTTTCCGAAGTTGTTTTTGTTATTTTATGTGTAGGTCTATATAGTTTCAGATTGAAAAGGTTTTTGAGTGAAGCACACACAAGGTTAGGGGAACGTCGTTTGTTTGTATTGTTTATAACGTCATTTGTGCTGTCTGAGTTAAATGTTGGACACAATGGTTCCTTCCAATGTTTTCAAAACTGAGATAATTTTTTTCTGTGTGAAATTTTAATATCAAACATTGTGTTTTTTTTTTGCTTCCTATTCGTTCTTGTTTTGATATTTGTTTTGTAAACGCTATCCTATTTTTCTCTCTCACCTAAAAAGCATCTCTTCCCCTGTGTTATGATTTGGATAGAGTCATCGTTATCTTAACATGTTGTTCAACTGTGTGTAGGATTTTTGTTTTCAGCCTCATGTAAGCTCTCTCTTTTTTTAATATAGAATCCCAAAGGAAAACAAAAAACAGGATTCGTGTTTGTTTCAAAATACATTTTGTACATTCAGTGCTCAGCTAGGGTTTCTGAAAGAGAGAGAGAGAGCGTATTGGTTCACATATATGCTTACTCTTTGGTATAAAGGTAGTTGCTTTCCTTTCGATTAACCACAAATCTTTATACAGAAAACATGAATTATGCTGTACAGCCAATAAAATTTGTGACTAAAGCAAGAAGGAAGAGAAGGGAATCTCTTTCAGCAGCAAAGGTTTATAATTTTTTTTTTCATGTTGTTTCCTTTCAACTTCTAAGTTTAAGGAGAGTTGAGCATTATATGTTCAGATTCTAAATTTTCACACAGAAATTAAAGTTGTGTAGTTTCATTTAAATAATGGATGGAGTAACTTCTATATTCAATCCTATATTCGCGTTTAGATAATATTTGCTATCCTTTATTTTCCAATGTTGTCGCATTGTAAGATCTCGGTGTAATTAACGAAACGAGAGATATAATGCAATTAATTAGTAATTATCTTGGTTAGATATCACAACGAGTTAAGTGCATGTTTATTTCATTATAAGAAACTTGTTAACAAATCCTCATAAGGAACTCAGTAAGAAGGCTCAGGGAAAATCAAGGTTCTTATAAATAATTGTTTTCAGCTTTATAATGTAACTCAAAGACGCTGCTTTGGTCTAAACAACATATAAAGTGATCAAAAAACTACGGTCTTCCGAAACAGAGAATGTCTACAACACTGAGAGTAATCGTAGCAAACAGTTAATATATTATAGTCCACTCGCTTTCCTCGTTTTAGGGTGCTGCCAATCCCTCCTCTCCGCCGCCTACCGATTCGAAGAAACAAGATGGTAAAGTGAGTGATCTCAAACGTATGCTAACACTTGAAAGTGACCTTTATAAGGTAAGTCTTAACCATATGCGGTTCAAGATAGTTTGTAACATAGTCGTAGTCTTTTTGCTCTCCTGCACGAGTAGGAAGGACTTTTTTAAATGTCTTTTTTTGCAGTCGTTACCACTGCTTGCGATTTCTTTCGAACAAATAAATATATAAATATATACGATAGTTTCGGTGAATTAATCCACCCAGAGTGCTCGATAGGGTTATTGG
The DNA here is from genome assembly GCA_031834005.1 of Dendronotus venustus. NCBI lineage: Eukaryota > Metazoa > Mollusca > Gastropoda > Nudibranchia > Dendronotidae > Dendronotus > Dendronotus venustus. Next base: position 15,106 of record JAUEKX010395109.1, read on the forward strand.
TCCTAGAGTTGTATATGATTTTCTTTTGGTAAAGAATAAACAAACCTTTTCTTAGAACTATTAGTTTCATCTTTTCAGAATCATCAGCTAAGTAAGACTGTTGAAAAAAATACCGATACTTATATTCAAATGTACGCCAACAGTTAAGGGAAATCAGATACTTAAAAAGGTCCTTTCTTTACTTATTATCTTCTAAAAAAAAAGTCACTGAATATGATTTACGCTTGTATAATTATTTTTTAATTATCATGGTAATCAAGCTTGGGAGATTAACATTATGACATGATGTTGAGTTCTCTTCAATTTAAAGCTTCTTGTTTACTTAACCTAATCTTTATTAGTGAACACGTTTGTGTTGACGGCTTTCTTCTTGGCTGCTTAGCTGTGTGTAAAAAATGCACGAAAAGATGACATAATAAAAAAAGAAATGCTTCCTTTTTAACTCGCATAAGAAATGATATTTTCTTTTTGTTCAACATTTTTAATTAGCTCAATACAAAGCAAAATAACAAAACAAAATACGTTTGTATATTGTAAATTAGAAGAATCAATATTACTAACACAATTAAGTTGGAAAAAAAGTAAAACAACTTACTGCTGGTATGGTTTTTGCGATTATATATATATATATTTTTTTAGAAATTACTGGAGGAATATATGAGGCACCCTACCGCAAAGGCCCAACAAGAAGTATGAGATTTGTTTTGATTTTTTTAAAAGCTATAACTAAGTTTACATCCTTATTGCACGCATGTGTCAGGACACATTTTGGTTATAACAATACAATCGCCTCGTTTGCTCGTTTTTTTCTATTTATGTATTATTTACATTACTAAAATCAAATTTGAAACTATTTGCATTTCAATTTGTGGGGAAGTTTGTGATAATAATATAATCATTGTGTTGTTTTTCGCTCTTTAATTTTTTAGCTTGCTGACTCACTGACTAGAATCCATACGGTGGAACAACAGTTGAAGGCCTTGACCGGTTCAATACCACCACGGGTAAATGAATACAGTCAAATCTTATTATTATATTATCTCAAGCGTAATGAAAAATATAGTTGAAATTAATTTGAACATGAACAGGAGGTCTGAAAAATCCTTCCTAAACTAATTAGAGGCGTATTTCTTCAGTAGGTGTAATTATTTTGGTGACCGTAACAAGACATCACAATTTTCAATATTGTAAATTCATTTTATTTTATATTACTCCTCCTCTTCCATTCCTTTCATTAAAAAATCATCTTTTCTACATCAACCTTCCACTTATCCAATATGATTTTTGGTTAAATTGGTCAAATGAGACCACTTATCCAGTGTTTCACTTATATGAACATTTTTCACCATTTCTAACTACCAGCCTCAAGGTTTCCCTTCCGCAACTTACACAAGGGCACCCCCGCAGGTGCGGTCACCTCCGGCTGTAGGTAGCAACACCCATTCACAATCTCCAACACCGCCAGCTCCATCATCATCATCATCTTCTTCTTCTTCGCAACCAACCTCAGGGAAGTCATCACCAACAAGTGGTATTTCTGCAACATCATCTCAGGAGAACGGTATTATCAAAAGCCCAAAAGTAAGCCATTTCTGTTATTATTATAATATCTCTCCATATCCTTCATGTTATGCTTCCATAATTACATGCATAATTAACATGAATAGTAACAAATAACAAACAAACCATCTCATCTGTAAACTTGTGTGCACGAAAACAAGAAGACTATTGTGTGTTGAGAATTATTGAAGATAATTGTGTTTTCACTCTGTTTCGCAGTGCTATTTAAACCTTTAACAAATGAATTCACGTCGTTGTAAGGTCCAGCTAGTTGCTATGGTTACATTAGTTACATCATTCGTTTTTTACATTTACATCCTACGATATCATGTTGAAAATTAACAACAGATCAGCATTTTTACCACTTCACAAAATTAGAAACTTTGGGAAGATCAAAACTTTAGATAATTTGTTACGAGGGAGAATATGTCGTTGAATCTCAAAAATTGCAATAAATTAAGAACCTCGAGACTAAGTTTATTCCTTAAGTTTCTTATAAAATACTTTACCTAGAGAGAGCATCCCTATATCTTTGGAAGATTTCTAACAAATGCAAACACAAAAGAATAATTTCACGATTGTGAATTCTTTATAGATTTCACATTCTGGTAGCTCTCCTTCAATTGCTGAATCATATAAACCGATAACGCCAAAGATGATTGACAAGCCTGACGGCCACGAATTCCCTTTCACCTTACCGCCGAACAATAGCGATAGCAATGCTGCCCCGCCATCCAATCCGTTCGATGCAATGTTCGAAGAGACGCGAAACAATCTCTCAAAACCCACGCCCTTGTACGAGGGCGGTTCAGTCATCTCAATGGAAGAAGATGAATTTGATGCAGAGGAGGAGCGTTTCGACGATCACGGCCCTTTTATAGACTTTGATACGCTGAAGGATAGACCGGCTCATCTTGCGGTGTTCCTGCATTTCTTGATGTCGAATAGCAACCCAGTACCGTTGTTGTTTTGGCTAGTTACCGATGTTTACTCGCAAGAGTCCGGCTCGCCTAAAGAACTGCGAAAGTGGGCGTATGAGATCTATTCTACTTTTATCGCCAATAATGCTGTAAGTTTGTTAGGTAGTACAGTATACCCTTGTTAAGTGATTCACCGGATAAGTAGCACACCCGTTTATTAATATGAAACTGTCCCTTGTTTTCTGTTATCCTATTCAAGTATTTGGTTGGGTAATACGCCCGCTAACTATTTCGCTTTTTAACTAGAGGATACTTTCTGTATTTTGAAAGTATTAAGTCACTTAATCCGACGTATTTTCTTTCCTCTTGCAACTATTATAACAAGCATATATATAATTCCAACATATGGAGATTTTAACATGGTATTTTTCCAGTACGAACCTTAAGGAATGTGTATGAAATGCTTAAGAACCCTTCCACCTTTTTGCATAGTTATTACAAAGAGAACAATGCTAGTAATTATGGTTTTCCTGCCCAGATTCCGGATATTTTTGATGAGTTTGTCTGCGGGGTTTTGTCTGTATATACGTGTCGGTTACATTTCACTTTTAAATTTTCGAATTAAAAAATTCTAAATTATAGCCTTTGAAAGTGATCATTTCAGAGCCAGAAGAAGTATCAATCGGTGAGTACCATTTTTTTCTGTCTATCTACGAGACATTATCGAACAAAAGGTAACCAAAAACAAACAAAAAACAAGTAAATATAGAATAACCCAGCACACGACGTTAGAAAGATGTTGTACGGACGTTGATATGACGTCAAAACGTTATTTTAATGCCATGTGCCAGCTGGGAACATGGATATCGTGCTAGTTAAAATTAAAATCCCGTAAAATTTCTCACCCGTTATCAAATGATATTAAATGTATCACGTTCGATAAAACAAAATTAATCGATACGGCTTGAAGTTTTGTAGAAGAGAGAAAATCTGTTCGCGTTGATTAATGCTCGGGTTTAATTCTTCTGCTGGATACTGACGTTGATTCAATGTAATAAGATAGATAAGAACCCGTTAATAAGAAGCAAGCACTACATCAAATATATATATAAAAATCTCTAATAGTAGATTTTACACTAATAAGAAAACGATAATCGGTTTTAGAACCCTGGTTGTTTACAAAATAATATTTTTTTTAGAGGAATCATTCAATCCAAAGACTTCAGAGGACCGAATGAAGGGTATTTTTGATGTTTCCAGGTAAAAAAAAACGTCATTATTATATATTATACTATCAATTCTTATAACGGAAAAAACTATTGTTTTTCTGTCACTCAAGGACTTTTCGAAAAATGCGCTGGTTTATCGGATCTATTAATCAGTACTAGCTGTTGTAAGAGCTTTCTCGAAATAACGAACTAGCTCATTTCGGGTAGTTAGAAGTCCTGAACTTGAAAAAAAAATCGAATCGATTCATTCCAACATGGTAATGACAGCAAGCCTCTAATTATTAGTGCAGATTTGCTCAAAATAATTTTTTTTCAGTCTCACTAAATCTGGAGGAATGATGCTGCTTTCCTTCCTAAGAAGCCCCACTCTTTGAACCCTACTTTGATAAACAGGCTCCTATCGTCGAAGATGCTTACATTATTTTAGCCGCCGCCCAAAGCTAAATTTTTGACCAATAAGCCTCATTTCTACCAATAAGTCTATATTTTTAAGCGAAATTCTCCTAACGATAAAATAAGGATATCAAACGTACGTATCATTGAAAGATTAGTTTGATATTACAACAGCTTCGATATTAGGGCTTTCTTTTAACTCAACAAGTTGTATTGTAAAAATACTTAAGCCATACTTACTAGTTTTATAATAGCATACCAAGATAATAGCTCTGGTCTGGTGCTCTGATTCTTTCTATGCTGTATATAAAATAAATAAATTTTATTTTAGGCTCT
>JAUEKX010395110.1:0-12404 GCA_031834005.1 Dendronotus venustus
ATAATTTTTTAAGTAAAAAAATTAAAGTACAAGCGTCTCTCCATTTAACACTACTACTTATCTACTTTAAAAACTCAACTGTTGTTCACTTTTCTTAAAACTCAAATTACTTGAGCTAATTCGGGTTTATCTTTATGTACTCATACCCAAAAGTACTGGTTTTTTTTGCCAGGAATCTCAAAAAGTCAAGTTTCTTAATTGTTAGTTCCTATAACAATTAGGTAAAACATAGCTTTGATTAACCCAAGTAATTTTCAGGTATTTCTTGTAAAAAAGAATCTTGAGTTTAACTCAAGATTTAGCTGACTTTAGCTTAGATCTACACAAAGAGTTTACAGAGTTAGAAATTTATGGTATTGGGTAGAAAAGTAATAGTGGCCCATAAGATGGTGAGTATAGTGATATAGTAATTATATCAAACAAGCAATCATAAAATAACAATATAATTAGAAAAGCTCTATTTTAGATTATTAAAAACAAAACCAACAAAATATATATAAAGGTAATAGAAAATAAAAAATATTTATAGATTCAATCAAAGCTTGAAAGACACCTAAATTAGCGCCATGGTTGCTAATAGACTAGGTAGATCTATCTTTGTAAATTCAGTTCCTCTTCTCCAGAGAAATATTCACACTGTTATCGTTTGCATTCCTCATTCTTCTCAAGCCTTTTACTCTGTTTTGATTCTGGTGTTTTTGTTTTGGTGGAAAACCGTGTAGTTTAGCACGAATTTAAGCAGTGCTTTTTCCTAAAAATCTAACGTAAAATAAAAATGATATTTTAGATTGACGAAACAAGTAAAACATTAGTTTTTTAATAACTGCATAAAAAAATTTAATAAAAATATATAAATTACGTAGCCAGCTTGTTCTACTTTTATTGGCAAAGCAATGAATCGAAATGCAAATATGGGAGATTTGGCACTCCAATAACCTTATCGAGCAAGTAAAAACTTTAAATGCAGATAAGATGTTCCGAATTTAACTTCTAAAAGCTAGCCTACAAATAAAGCCCGCTTGTTCTAATTTTCTTCCGGAACGTCTGGTCTGCATTTTAAGTATAGTACTACATAATATATATACACACAGCAAGAATCAATAAAAGCTAAAATGGTAGCTAAACAACAACTGACAACGCAATGAAAACAACATATTATTCGTGTTTACTTTAGCGTATGCGTGTTGTTCGTGGTTAAGGACGATTCTAAATCAGATTACCCATTAACCATTAATATGCTCAAGTGCAAAGGGCACATATACATGGTGATATTGTCACATATGGCTTATTTAATATATAGTTATAAGCTTTCATAAACTTTCTGAATACTTAGTTGGCTATGTCTGAACATTGACATTGTCTTATAATTACAAAGTTGTTACAAAGTTGTTATTTTATTTACAAGTTACAAGTTTGTTACAAAGTTGTTATTTTATTTTTATTTATTATTAGATAACAATGACAGTGCCTCCAGTCAAGTTTTGTTAACTTGACAAATAATCTGTCCTGTGTGTATATATAAAATTTGCAAATTGTGTTGACAAATTTGACAAATAAATATACACTACTTTAAGGTTCCTCCATTGCTCGTGCGCATAGAGAAAAATAACATTATGTAACTTATATGCGCGTGCAGAAATGGAAGTAAAATCAAACTCTGATATCACTATAATGGTAAACTGTATGCGATACCTGATGTAGCGTACATATACTGTAATTTTTCTTAAAATTGGTAAAACTTTTTCACCACCACATGTACCTTCATTAATTTGTGCATCCTTCAAATTAATTTTTCTGATTCTACCACTCAAAAGATTAAACAATTGGAGACTACTATAAAGAATTTGATGCTTTTGACAGCTACACCCCCAGCACAGAAAATTGTTATTGTTGTTTAATGAGGAAAAACATTGTTTTTGTAAATTAGATGTATGGAAACAATTTCTAACAAGTGACAAAAAAACTTCATTTTACACTGGTATTGTTAAACATAGAAACTTTTAAATGCTTGCTGAAATTTATTAAACCTTACGCTAAAAGACATCAGTAAAGTGTGAAGGAAACACAACTATGGCATCTATTGACAAAAAGAAATTTGGTCTAATGCAAAAGATCAAAGATGCAGATCAGTTTCTTTTGATGTTGATGAAGCTTTGCTTAGGCTCTCTTAATGAAGATTTTGGTTGATTGTTTTTGTAAATATTTTCACGTTGTCAAGTGTTGAAAGGTGTTATTTATATGAAACCTTTGAGATAATACTTTAATTCCTGCTACATGTGCTACTTTCTGACTTTTTTTACCCTTTCTCTGTCCTTCAATTATTTCAACAAAACTATTTGGTACTACTTATTTAAGTTCTTTATACAAATACTTTCGAACAGTTTTAGGATTTTTTAAGAATTGTTCTGATTCATGATTGCAAGTTAGAAATGCTTGGTATTTTTCCTTTGAAGCTTTCATCCTGACAGCAGTGTCATTCTTTGAAGCATAAATAGATTTACTAAAAACTAATTCTATATTAACTGGTTTATGTTCTAGCAGCAACCCAACAGACCAGCTCTCCCATATGCATGTAGAATAGGTAATACATATATACAATAAATTTGCTATAGATCCTCTAGGCTTGTTGGTGTCCTTTTTGATGAGTGCCCATACATAATAAAGGGTATTGGAAAATCTCATAGCAGGGGTATCTTGGCATCTAACATAACAACGCTTGTTTTTGTCAGATATTTTATGGTAAAAAATCTCTAACAAAATAGGCTTTACCTTGCTTGTTGTCACAGTTTAATCTGTGTAGCAGGTCATCACTTTTATTTAATTTGTGAAGAAACCTCTATATGTCAATGTAATAAACTGATGGCCATTGACTAATACCGGTTCCATGTGTTTCTCCTTTCCAACCGTCAGTCAAAGAAAAAGGATCAGGATAACTTTTGTTGTTTACAACTATATAATTTATTTTTCAAAGTTTCTGCAAGTGACATAACAAGCAATTATTTGAATGAAAACAACTATTTTTTTTAAATAGTACATGTTTCAACATACTTATATCATCATCAGCTATAACTACTATTTTTTTTTGTGTCAATAAAAACGTTATGCATATGGTAGATCTCATGACAGTAATAAAAATTTTTTTTTGAAAAATGTAAAATATATATAATTAACTACGTCATAGTAAAGAATACAATTGATATGTATTGCAACAGAATACAGAAGAAAGATGAAACCAATGAAAAGGATACTAATTACATTTCTGCGCGCACATATAAGTTACGTAATGTTATTTTCCTGTGTGCATGAGCAATCGAGGAACTGTAAAGAAGTGTATTATGTACTACTAATGAAGTTAAAAAATGTTTCACTAAAACATTGATTTTAAAGAGAAATAGTATTATATTATATATATATATATATATATATATATATATATATATATACATTCTATTTTTGTTCTTTTACATAATATATAAAATCGATAATGATAGATATATATATCGTAATTTGGGGTGACTTGGATGACCCCCTCAATATCTTAGCGTCAATATGACTTTAAAATGTGCTTTAAAAGTTAGAGGAGATGATTTAAGATTTGGAATACCTATTATATATATATATATATTGAATAGAATAACCTGGATTAGCATTGTAACAACCTGCAATAACTTGAAATATATATATATATATATATACATGTAATTATATTCATGTGAATTTTCGAACAAAAAAGCTTTTTAAATGTGAATTTTCGAACAAGAGAGTAATTTAAAAAGATTTTTAAATTTCTGTACTTTATGAAAGCTGATAACATCTCTTCACTTTCAAATTTATTCTTTTAGTTAATTCAATTTTAACACATCACTAACATTAACTGTATAACTCTGTCACCTTCACTAACTTTGTAATATTGTAGCTATATCCTTGTTTAGCTCTTGGTTGTGGCTTTTAGCTTCTTTTGTACACCTTGTTTTTATTACCTTCTGCAAATAGATTTAATACTACAATATACCCTCAAAGGACTAGAAAAATTATGGTTTGAATGACTATGATATCAAATATGATTTTATTTATTGTTGTGATGTAGGTATATATATAGTTTCTATAAAATTAAAAATTTTATTGCTATTGCAATTAGTACTTTCTAAAGTTTCATTGTTTCATTGTAATTTGTGTCCTGACTTATTTTGTTGTGTTGTTTTTAAAAAATGATAGTTCAAATTTTATCATTATGTTTGTGTAAACATGAATGGTTTGAATGTTTTAGAATTTCTTTTATGGTGGATTTATTTTTTTCTTGTATTTGTAAAACGGATATGACAAAATGCTTATTATTAAAAGTTAAAATCTGGATTTGTTGGAGGTGGCAGACCATGACCAAAATAGTGTTTTTATTGATAATTATACAGTAGCTAATTTCCTTTTATTAAACTACATTCTTATCAAAAATTTTTACATTGAAACATTCACGGATGTTTTGGATGTTGAATGTTTTAAAAAAATCTGAAGAGAGACTCAATTTCAGGCTTTAGACTGGCAAGCAGTGTCAGCCTCTTGACAATTATTTTATTAATATCCATCAGGGTTGTCAAGAATAGTTAAAATTTATAATATATATATATAGGAGTTTCTTAACTCTAGCAAAAGAATATGTTAAAATGCACTTTTGTATTAAATTGTATTTTTGCAGGTTTGAAAAATATTGTTTTTCACAGGTAATTATTTTTTATTCAAAACGATTTAATACTAATGAATGAATTAAAACCATAAAAGTTATAAGTAGTCATAATAAACATCATTATAGTAGAAGTTGTTATTTTTATGAAATTTCTTAATATTTCAGTAAATATATATATAAAAAACTTAAGTTTTTAATGAAAAAGAGGTTCATGAAAATGAACTATAGCACTACAATTTTAGCTATATTTACAAAAGAGAAAGAAGAAAAGCTCTTTATGACAATAATTTGTCATTGAGTAGTTCAAATCTGTCTTTTGAGATTCATATTTTAGAGATTTTTTTGTAGGCTGAACTTGGAGACAATCAATTGATTTTTTCTTTTTCTCAGAGAAAGAGCCTCAGAAAAGTTTTTTATCTAAAATCAGTAGAAAATACTATTTGCAAAATGCATTTTTAAATTATTCACCATTGCAATAATTTTGTCCTTTTATTTTATAGCTAAAAGTCTTTTACATAGATATTAATCAAGAAGAATATACTTTTCATCATGGTAAGTTATAGATATTTTTTTCAGAAAAATTAATAAATTTTTGGTTTATTATGATGGCCCTGAGGTGTCATGATTTTTTTCACATTCTTTTAGTGTTCATCATAAAATTTGAATGTTTTATACAAAATAGCAAGTGTTTTATCACACCATTGTTGAGTATTTCCTGACAAATTATTGTATAAAAGTTTTGTTATATTTTGCATCAATTGGACAAATCTGTATTTTTTTTTTGAAACTTGAGAAGTCTGATTGAGCGCAAAAAGTGATAGTTAGCAAAATGGCTAAATTAACCAATGTGAAAATAATTAAAAGCATAAAACAAGAAGAGCTCATTGACATTCTTTACATTAAAATGTGTTATTAAGAAATTTGGTACGTATCCAATGGTTACATCACCGCATTTCAATGCTATTGCATGCTTATCTTCAACAAATGCAATGCACCAGGCTGTGTTTTATGGGAGACTGTTAACTCATTGTTGACATTTGCTTCCCATTTACGTGTTTTTTCTAGGCTATGGAACCTCCTTTCCTTTTCCTTTGGTTATTTAATCGTCACCATAAACAAATAAACACTCTTACTTTTTGCAATAATCTTGCATCGACTAAGAAGAATAAAACATGGGTTGAGAGCACGCTTATTTTGAAAGTGAAAGTTTCATCATAAAAAGTCAAATCATAAAGAAACTTTTAGCTTTCCAAGTTGTAAAGAGAGATGTCGAAACAATCATAAAGTACGACAAAATGTTTAACAATTTTGTGATGAAACACCAAAAGAATGTGAGAAAACCGTGATACCTCAGGGCCATTGTAGTTCATAAATAAATGTATAAAGTTATATTTTGCAAATTCTAAATTGTTTAGGGTTTGTTGGATTTGATTCGAAAAATGAAAAAGGGAAAAGATAAAGAGCTACGAATTCTTTTGCTTGGCTTGGATAATGCAGGGAAAACAACTATCTTAAAATCACTTGCATCTGAAGACATCAGTCACATCACACCAACTCAGGTAATCTTAATTTAACTGTTCGCCATTGAATATTAAATGTAACAACATTTTATTTGGAAAAAGTATAATTATTATGGAACATAAGGCACATATTCATTGTCAATGGTCAATTTACACCTCCCTAACTGTGTATAATACATAATCCTGTCACGTATAACATAGCATTTATAAATACATGTCATGTAAAATGTTTTTTTATTTGCTCTATTAATTATTATTGATTTAGTCAGATTAGACTGTACTACTTAAAACCTTAATTTTTACTTTATTTATAATTCATAGAACCCTATTAAAAGATTTCTCTTAAATATTCCATCAAGTTAGGGGGCAAATAAGGCTATGACAGTTTACGAGATTAGACTATAGTATACATGTTGGGTATTAAATAATCGTGCTAAATTTTGGTAGAAGTGATATTAATGTGGGCATATTTAATTTTTTGTAATTGAATTTTTTTTCTCTCAGGGTTTTAACATAAAGTCTGTAGCATCAGGTGGAATCAAATTAAATGTTTGGGATATTGGAGGTATTCCATTTTTTGTTTTTTAATTAATGATTTTATTTATATATATATATATATTTATTATATAGCATTCGTCCTGTTTTTAAACAAATTTGAGTAAAGAATATCATGTTCATATTTATTTTAGGTCAGAAATCTATTAGGCCATATTGGAGAAACTATTTTGAAAACACAGATATATTGGTAAATACATTTTTTAGGTTGTTTTGTAATCAATTTCTATTAAATTGGATGAAAAATATTTCTAGTATATTCGGAAATTATAGCTGCATAAAAAGCTTCTTTTTTTAAAAACTTCTTAAATTGTTAGGCTCTTAATATAATTGATTTTGGTTTCTTTTCCTTTGATAATTTCAAAACCTTGTAACAGAAAAAAGGCAAGAGTTACATAAAATAAAATATACTATTTAAAATTTATTGGATGAAAGGAAAATAGAAGAAGACTTTTAAAATGTTGGATTTTGTGGCATCAAAGATTTTTTTTGTCATGGACCTTTGTTATATAAAAAAGAGAGAAATTATTATGCTTTTTCAATAACAAAACGTTTAAATTTACTTTCATGTGATACTCATATATACATACAATACAACTAAATGTAATATAGATTCTCTATCGTATAATTAATAACTTGTCATTCTACCTTTTTTAATATTTAACGTATAAAGAAATTGTTCTAATTATCCTGTGTTTAGATTTATGTTATCGATAGTGCTGATAAAATACGATTTGAAGAATCTGGACTTGTAAGTAATTTTTGATTTCTGCTCTGCATGACTGAAAGTGATAGACAGATGATAGAGACTACTTCTAGGTGTTCATTAGTATTATCCAGACTAAAAGGTTTTTATACTTATGATTTTCAGAGTAATAGGTGATCTAATATTTACGGACATTGGCAAGCTAGCTAGTTAGGCAATATTGAATAAGATGAAGTTTTTTATTTTGTTTTAAATCTGTTGATACCTGTCATTTTTTAACAATCGCTGTGAAGTAGAAATCTTCCAGCCACATGAGTTCTTTGTTTTGTTTATAAATCAATTGAAATTTCAATATTACTATTATTAATGTAATGTAATTATTACATTACATAATTATACATATGATTGTTTCATCTTATCATTATAGTTGTTCATTTGTAATTAATTTTCAGCAACTAGCAGAATTACTAGAAGAAGAGAAATTGGCTGGTGTACCACTATTGGTATTTGCCAATAAACAAGATCTAATGAATGCAGCAAAAGCATCTGGAGTAATAAGATATTCTTGTTCTTCATTTTTAAAGATAAAATAAGTTTCAAGTTTTTTTATTTGAATGGAAAATCTGGAAAAGGATGTCCCGAGAAAATATCTTTAAGAAATAGTCATTATTAAGAGATGATATAATAACGAGATTGCGTAAGGTTTAAAGCTCTTTTTGTTTTTTGAGAAGAAATGATTGATATTTTTTATATAATTGAATAGAAGAAAGGTATAGTTATGTAAATGTAATTTTAAATTGTTACATTTAACATTAACAACAACTTTTTTGTTAATTGAATAAATAGATCAACCTTTTTATTTTGCATTATTAGAATATGCATTGAAACGCCAAATATATCGATAGTGAATATTTTTTTCCTAAATTCGTATTAAGGTTTTTCTTGTGTACAGTGGGAATATAAATAAATGCTGAACGTATTACCAACCATAATATTTTTATTACTTGTTTGTTGAATTAGTTTTGCAAGATATTTATAATGTATACTAGGTTTATTTCTTATTTTCTTAGATTATTGACGGAATGGCTTTAAATATGATCAAAGATAGACCTTGGCAAATACAACCTTGTTCTGCTCTTAATAAGGAAGGACTTTCAGTAAGTTAATTTTAATTTTCTATTAATGTTCACATCGTTGTATATATTCACTCGTTTATAGTCTTTGTAAACAGATTTCTGATGATCAATTCGTTTATACTTTTGTTTTATGTTAAGGCTTTTTTATTTTAGTTGTATATTTATTCATACTTACTACCAAATGATTTTAATTTTTAGCTTGGTATGGAATGGATACACAAAAATATCAAGTAATACATTCAAATGTCATAACTTCTCTTGTTAAATCAGGCATAAGATAAATCTCATTTACAACAGCTGTCTTTTTCTTATTGGATAAGAAATCAAAAGGTTAGGATAGAGATGTCATACTCCCTGTCATATCCTGCACATTATTGTATGTTATATTAGCCTTATTGTTCTATAGTTATGCTTACCTTTTCAAAGTGCTTGTACTAACATGCGTTTCCCTCGGTTTGCTTAGTATGTGGTTCTGATAAGATTTTCTAGATTCTTTGATCACCCATATAATAATCACGTGTATACTTAAAATACGTTTCAACGGGCGAGACTTTTTTTCGTCTACATTTTTATATTAGTAATTTTTAGTTTATTACCTACAACGAAAAGAAAAGTTTCTTCTTTCAAAAGATTCATTTCTATCAATTTTAAAGTCCCTACGTCATATGTATTTGTTTGCTCAAGTTATATCTTTTAGTTGGCTAGGATTAAAAAAATAGTTGATTTATTTAGGTTTGTGAAGTTATTTTTATCATAAAATTGTCATACATTGTCATGTTTCTCACTTCAAGCCTTTTTATTTATCTAGTAAGTTATAAAATTGTCTTGTAATTTTAAAATGCGAAGTGATTTGTGAATATAAAGAAATTTTAACCATTTTCAACAGACTGTACTTTAATCAAATTCTATTTATCCCTACATGGTGCAGGCTTGAAAATCTCTGTTTATGTACTTTATGGTTGCTTATGTTTATGCTTATTTAATGCGTTTTAGTGAAATAAAATTTTCAGAGATTGAGGTAATAAATTAATTTAATAACCTATTAGATTTAGTTGCACTTTTTCAATTTTAGGGGTATCTAAGTAACTTGTTTATTATTATTCATACTTTTGTCAATGTAGTTATTGATACTGTTTAAGAAGAGACGAAGATTTTTACATTATGTGTATTCTAGATAATTATTATGATTTATGTAGTGTTTTTTTTTTCATGTTTTATTTTTTGTTATTTCATGTATTGTTTAAATACAAAAATTATTGTGACAAAGCAGTTTTTCAGGAATTTATATTTTTGTTTCCGTACCACACTGAACCAGCTAATAATAATCACATATACGTGTGATTCCGTGATTATTGTTACTTTCTTTTTTTCGTCATCTGTTTTTTTAACTTTTTTTAATGTAAGAAAACAGAACAATCATTGAAAAGTTATTAATAGCATCTATTGATTTGTTTGACACAACTCACAATCTAATAGGTGCTATTTGATATAGAAACAATTCGATTTCATATGATTAAGTAATAAAGCTTTACCTAATTTATTTATTTTTGTCACCCCGGCAAGTATTTTAGCTATTTTCAATTTAAACAAATTAAAAAAATTATTTATACACTGTTATACGAATCGATTATTTTTATTTTATATGTTATCTATAGTTTAAAATATGAAACATCAAATTTTGGGCATGATATTTTAAAACGATGTATACCTTCTGTTTTTTTTCAATCTGTTTTTGTCTTGATATTACTTTTATAATATCCCCGTTTGAATGCATGTTTTTTTCCATAGGAGTACTAATACACTAATCAAAAAAAAGAAAGATTATAGCTTTACCATACTATAACGACTTGTTAATGCACCGTTTTCCATGAATTGACTGGAAAAATCAGCAGACATTTCCGTGAGTTGCTTTTAAATTATGTATTAGGCAAAAAGATGAGAAACAAAAACCCCCCTAGACAATGCTGAATAAGATGACGGTATTATATGTTTTCAAATTTGTCATCTTGATACAAAAGTGGTATACAATGTCTGACAAAACAATACTAAATTAATGTACGTGTTAATATATACATGTTATTAATTTTCGAAAGGATCTCGAGTAGGAGCTCAGTATTTTAATATTGTTTCTCTGTCAACCAAAGAGAAGAAATCTTTAGGTTGTAGGGTTTCTCGTTTATTATTTGAAAAGGAGAGAAAATATATTTTTTATATATTTGTAGTTATGACATACTCAATTAAATGATATAACCCTCCCCCTGTAAACCGTCCTCATCTATCCATTCTCTCTTGTGATCATAAAATGACGACCCTTATTGTTGGTTTACATTATCAGTCGTAATAATGATGTGATCCTACTAATTTATTTTCAGTTATTCAACAATATAAATCACTAATTGTTCATTTAATGTGTTTCGTCATTATCTCCACGCACCTCTGAAACTCCTCAAATTATCTCTGCTCTATAAGCACAATTAGAAAAATTAGTCAAGAAAGTTATTTAATATTTCTTCGTAAGGAATATCTTGTTAGGTATTTAATCTAAGAAAATTATTATCACAAGCATAAGGCTATTATTTTTTTACTAGTATTTCATATTTTGATTGTCTAGAAGAAATTTAAGGTTAAGCCAATTAAGCCATTATGGTTTTCATTGTGATGAAGCGATTAAAACCAATTTTCGTTACAGGAAAATAATTTAGGAGGTTTTGTGTTAGTTCAGTGAAGAAGTAAGATACGCATCTTGTTTTGAGATGAGATATAAGAAAATTAAAACAGTTCAAACATTTTATTGTCAATTTAGTCTCGTTACTTCAAATCGTTGTGCTAAAAAGTGTTTTGAAAGCTCGTTTTTATGTTATTTTTTATATTGTAACCTAGTCTACTGTTGATACTATACTTTGTTTGTTGTTTTACTGCTTCTATGTCTATGTTTATCATAGTAAAAGGTTCTATTGTGTTTGGTTATCGTGTTGGAATCTTATAGGAGACATTTTCAATTTATTTTATGTAAAAAACAATAAAGAATGTTTAATTATGGATACTATCTACCATAGACTATAACTGATATTGATTGCTTTTACAGGTTTTATAGCTTCGCTTGTAATGTAAATACTTTAATTAAGCCTTTACTCTTGATCGAAAAAAAAGAAGATATTTTGATGAGTGTTGCAAATGTTCTATTAACCAATTAAGTTGACCAGTAAAATTAAAGATAATTCTACTTGTTTTTTTCCTCATTTATAAAGCACGGAACCCCCTTACCACAATTAAAACTAAACTGGAAGCTAAAAAAAACGTAAACAAACAAAATAAAAAAATAACGAGTTTAAATAAAGGAAGAAAGGGAGTGTGTGTTGTGTGAGGAAAGAAAGAGAAAAATAAAATAAAATGTATAAAACTTTTATATTTAAAATGTTTAACAGTAAAGAAACCCCTAAAAAACTACACGTGATCTTTCTAACATAAGCTTCGTTTACGAGAAGATTTGATTACTGTTGTTCCGTCTATCTTAATTTGATCATATGCTTTATGATTAAAAATTGTTGGAATAGCACCTAGTTTCAGCTTCGTCTTTCTATTTCCTGGCTGTGGAAATAATTCCAACATCAAATCTCATTTAATACACTCTGGATGGAAATAATCACTGCAAATAAGAAGATTGTTAAAAGCTACAAAGTTTTTGACATTCCATTTGGAGTTTCCAATGTTGCGTAACCAACGGGAACACAACACATCATTCTTTTTTGGATCAGGAATCTTGAAAAAATGTTTCTTTTCCTTAAGCTTATTATTACATATTATTACAT
>JAUEKX010395221.1:0-18763 GCA_031834005.1 Dendronotus venustus
CCCCAACACCCCACCATAAAAAATATGTGACTACGCCTATGTTGATAGCAATTATCCCAAATGAATGACGTCAAACCAGCAGCTACAAAGTGTTTTCTTACATCAACTCTATTAATAGGATAGAGAGCTGGAATCTTT
Source organism: Dendronotus venustus (assembly GCA_031834005.1). NCBI lineage: Eukaryota > Metazoa > Mollusca > Gastropoda > Nudibranchia > Dendronotidae > Dendronotus > Dendronotus venustus. The sequence goes on from JAUEKX010395221.1 coordinate 139, forward strand.
TCAAGGATTTGTTGAATTTCGATAAATTTATGTGGTGTCAGTTGAACCTTTCTTGTACATAAAACTGCTTCAACGATATTAAGTTTATATCGTGCATTTTCTACAGCTGACATCAACATAAAACTCGAACGGTTTCGATGCAAGGTAATTTTAATCGGTAGAGCATTCAACAACAATCTACCTTGATGAAATATATCAGAATGCAATCTTCCAGAAACCTCTACAATCTTGCTTGTTTTAAAATAATCAAGCTTTTTACGATATGTAGAATTCGAGTTGGGAACTTTTTGCATCTATACCATAATTTAACAGAGCTTCGATATAGGCACGATATGAATACGTATTGCTAGACGAGGAAATCATAGTACCTATTAAATTTGATATCTACTTGATTGAACACACTTCCAAAAATGTAATTTACAGGTGCAACAACATCCGTATAACAGCTAAATTTGCTCCATCGTCTTTTTGAATTTGAATTTTTAATTTAAAAAACGTATTTGCAATATCCACAAACTTGTCAGTTGCATTTTCAGTCAAAAATTCCAACGGTCTATTGTCATTAAGTTTTGAAATGGGATAGATATCTTCACAAAATCCATGCTGAATATCATTTTGTGTAAATGAAGGTTTAAAAGCATCAGTGTCTGATAAAGTACATTCCAAATAAGGTTTATCTGTCATGTTTTAACCGAAAATATCTGACTTTATTTTTCTTTTTTTAACTCGCTTTGGTATGTTTCCTTTGATGGCACGCTTTCGACTGGTACGTTTATCTTGTACATGTTGACTTATAGTAGAAAAGCCTTCTTGTATTGCTTCTTTTGTGTTTTGTTTCGCTCTTTGTTTAATAGATTCTTTTAGAGATTTCCCTTGTGGTGTATCTTGCATTACTTGAATACCAGTTTTTAATGCTTTTTTACCTGCGGTTAACAATCCTTTTTTTAGTGCTAGAGCAAATGAACGAGCTAAACCTTTAAAAAATCCGCCAATGCCATAACCTTTTTGCATGACAGGTCCTCTAAACGATGTTAAACCGTTTCCATATTGCCAAGAGGGAGAATAATACAAAGATGTTTTAGTCATAAAATTTTGCAGTTTTTCTTCTAAAGACAAGTGTAATGATTGACTTTCCAGCTTCAAATAAAATCAATTCACCAGTGTCATCCTTTAAATTAATTTCCAAATCATTGATATTTTCACGACTTAAAGGTACAAAATGCGGTCTATCATAGTGTATCCAATTAATTTCACCAAGATTTGAATTTACAGGAACGACGCGTAACAAGGGAACTTTATAATCTCCAACATGTTGATTGGTAATAATGTCAGTGTAAGCACATACAGAATCATAAGTGTGAGAAATTTCAACCATACTATCAGATTGTATCTTTTCATTTGCAACTTTAATCGTTGAATCAGGTTGAAAGCCAAGAGTCTTTCCAATATCAGAGTTGTTAAAGTCAAGATGACAACCATCAGATAAATTAATAGATAGTTTCTTTGTTGTATGATCCATTGAATATTGAATCGGTCGAGAATCATCAACTTCAAAAGATTTGAGCTGTTCTAGAATTGCATCAACGTTGTATAGTGACCAGGAGAGATTTTAATTTCACGTTTGAATATAACACTTGCAATTTCTTCTTCTTTCAAAAGAGCTTTTCGTTTCAATGTTTCTTCTGCCAAATCTTTATCTCTTCCAATAGGAAAGAAACGATTAAGTTCTTCTATCGTTAAATTGTTATAATTTTTAATGATTATATTTTTCCCCTTTCTAATGTTATACCAACGATGCGGAAATTGAATTTCTTGTAATGCTACTTCCCATCTACTTGCATCTAAATTTAAAGGTGTTGACAGATTCACCTTGAAACTTGATATTTTATTATCAGGATAAACATTCATAGAACTGTTGCTTGGTAACACCATGTAAAATTGTTCGCTCATAGTTGCTCCAAATCTTTTTCCAAAACAAAACTGTTGAACTTATCTGGATAACCTTTCCACTTGACGTAGCAAGATACAGTACCGTCACGATTTTTCAATACTTGGGGAGCATTTCCTTGATTCATGTCTACAGGTTTCATTTTAATAGAGCGATGATAAGAATTGTTATACCTCCAAACCAACTTTGTTAATACATCAACATACTTTTGAGTATTGTTCTTTGTTAAATACTTAAACATGATACCTTTTATGGTACGGTTTAATCGTTCAACGACACTTGCTTTTCTTTCACTGTTTGTTGTAAATAGTTTAATACCTTTTCTTCCCAACATTGTTTTAACATGTGAATTTAAAAACTCTGTTCCTTTGTCAGTTTGAATCATTTTGGTTCACGATTTGTAAATATTCTTTGAATAGCTGATTTCAATTCGACCGCTGTTTTGTTTTTAAAGGTTCTATCCATGCAAATTTACTAAACACATCAATACAAACGAGAAGAAATTTGTACCCAGAATTGTATCTAGATAATTTTGACAAGTCTACCAAATCCATCAGCCATTGCTCATCAATCTCGTATACGACAACTCGACGTGTTTTAAAGTTTACTCTCGCCGGTTTGTGTAATGTGTATGTTAGCTGAGTACTCAACCATTGTTCAACTTCTTTTTTGCTTATACCATTTTCTCGTACTTCTTTGAAAAGCTTTTCAATGCTAGCAAAAGTAACTGGAGAATCTAGTGAACAGTATAAGTGTTCCAGTAAACTATTTTTGTTTAGGTTTTCCATCTATTTGTGAGTTTTCAATGATTATTTCTGAACCGCAACAGGCAATCATAGATCGGATGCGTTTTAAAAACTCTCTCAAACGTAGGACAAAAGATGACATGTTTTTTTCATCGACAATCATTAAATGAAATACATTTCGTAAAACAATACTATAAATAATAAACTAGGTAGAAGAAGTCCAATTTATTTTCATCTTTTTGGTGTATGGAAGGGATTTTGCTCTTTAATGTTTTTGTATGATTGTAAGAGTTTTCGATTTCTTTTATTCTTTATCCAACTTTCGGGTACATTTGCTTCTGATAATGCTTTCAAGAAAACGCTTTGTGAAAGTATGGGTAAAGCTGATTTTCTAGTAGTTGCCACACTGGAAACCAAGTCTACCAAGTTTGAACCTGGTATAAGATCTCCTTTAAACATAATCTTACCATTGCTATTCCACTGAATGATATCTGGACGAGTCTTGAGATGTTCTAACAGCATCAATCCATCTGTTTGACTAGTTTTAGGAAGAGACTTGATAACGGTGTCATCAATTGGTGTCGCATTTTTTGGTAAAGTTTTAATTTCAACTTCTAATGGTTTCGGTTTGGTTAAATTATCGTATTTAGATTTTAAATTGTTCGGCTCTTCTGTAAACAAACGAATCTTTTTATCAGCTTGTAGATTCGTATCCCAAATCGATTTCATTTCTCTTTCAGATCGATGCAAGTCTTGTTTAACAGGATTTACAAGTTTTGTGTCGTGTACTTTTGCATTTTTCAACATTTCATATTCTTCTTGTGAAATAACAACATACTTTTACCTTGCGCCACCTCAAAGATTGAATAGTTTGCCAAGCGTGGTTAGTACAGGTTTAAGTATAGAGTTTAAAAATCCGTTACCGTGTTGTACTAACAGTTTTTTTCGTTCAGGAACTTTTGATTTTCGATTAGCAAATTTTCTTAATATAACTTTCTTAGCTTGAAGTTGTTTTTTTGTGTTGAACTGAAATTGGAATGTTACCACCTAAAACGTTTTGAATGCAATCACAAATAGCGTTGATAGCTTCAGGTTTTGCAGCTTTTAAAATTTGTTCTTTTTCAGACTTGCTACAACAATGCAATGCTTTCAACCAATTTATATTTCTTTGCATACGTTTAGTCATTTCGATGTGTCCTCTCTCGCATGTTCACAGTAAATAATAACACGACACTTTTACACGATTACAAGTCTTTTATTTAGGTACATAAACTATTTGCGGTGCTTCGCTCGGTAAAATCTTTGATCGTACTCGATATTTATCATCCGTCGTTGGTGTCCTATCTAGCAATATATAAGAGTGGGGTTTTTCTGTAGCATCTCTGTAAGCCCATGTTAAGAATTTTGAATTTTTTGGCATAAATTGGCATGACAAGTGTTGTATTTGTGATTGATCACGTGCATTTTTAAAGATAACCATATAATCAGCATTTAAACTTATGCTTCGTTGATTTTTATGGAATAGAGTTTGTGTTAAATAGATCACAGATAAATTGTCATGACGACCACGTGTAATTAGTTGTGCTACTTTATCATCTTTACTTGCTTCATCCATCATATCATCTAAAATCACAAGGTTGATAATGCGTCGATCAAACATTTCAGACAAGTCTGAAGGAATACCTTCCACATATTCAATATCTTTGTTGATTGTTTTGAGTTCTTGAAAGAGTTCAGGTTGATGTTTACTATAACACCATACAATTCTCTCGGGAGGTAAATCTATCGTCAATCGTGATTCACGTAGAAGCGATTTTGTAAATTCAGTTTTTCCTGCTTTTCTACCTCCAGCAACTAACATGCTAAAAGGATGTTGTATCTCCATTATTGGCATGCCTGACTATGCCTACTTTAGAATGAATGTAAATGTGATTAACAAAGCAATTTATAGATTTCCATATAAAGACATATATTTCATGGTTGAGTGAACTTAGCTAATATAAAGAATCGATTTCTTCATTTACTTCATTCTAAACTTCCATCATTTAGAAAATGGTAAGAATTAGTTTCTGTTTTCTACATCTAGTAGTATGGAAAAAGTTCGGTTATTTAATTATATATATTTTTTATAATTCAGGATATCAATTTGAACGAAATTCTTAACGAATGGTTTCAAGAAGAAGTACCTGCTAGAGATGTTATCGATATCGATGAATTTCTATACGATGCTGTACTTACTAACGAGATTGACTTTGAAATCACTTCTTTAACAATTGAAATCCACGATGATGATGATGACGATGAACTGTCTAAAATGTTTACCGATACGGATAAAGAAATGATGCAGGAAAGTGATGATGATGAGTTAACCAAAATGTTTGCCGAGACGAACGAAGAAATGATGAAATGTGTGAATGAAAGTTGTAGAAATTGTGGATTAATGTTTCATTCAACTGAAAACCTGCAGTGTCATATGGATCAGTGTACAGGGAAAAAGTTTCGTTGCATTTATTGTAATAGAAAGTTTAATCGCAAAATGTATCAAAACCTTCATCAACAAAATTGTGATAGAAACGATGGTGTACCAATGAGAGCGTTGAAGCAAACAAAGCTGGATGATGATCAACCAAAGAAATTGAGTGTAACTCAAGTGGGTGGTTCGAGTGGACAACATGGTGAAACTTTACATCTACCCAAAATGATCGAATTTACGTTGAATAAAAATGCTGTTACTTATCGTAAAGAGTTTGACACTGTGAACAAGCATGATCTTATGGGGAGAATGAAAGCCATCTTGTCAACATTCTATTCCATAACTCAAGCAGAGCTTAACAAAAGAAATGGTATCAAATATTTTTTCACCCTTCGCATGATGTTTCATCAAGGTAAAGATACTAGTATTCTGACCGAGCCACCTGTTTCACTCCGTTCAGAGGTATTTACAGCTTTGGATTAGGGAAAGTTGGATCTCCATACAACAGTTGCAGTTCAACAGCTCCAACATCAAATTGAAATGTTTCAAAGAAATGGATTGTTGTAATTAGTTGTATATTCAAATTCATTGAAATTATTCTAATCCATTGAAATTTTCATTTCAGGTATTGTACATTACGATCCGTTGCGTGCTTCTTCATATCTACTTCTACCGAAAGAAATTTCTAAAAAACAAGCCTTTCTTAGCATCAAAAACAGAGACAACAAATGTTTTGTGTGGTGTGTTCTAGCCAGTCTTCATCCTGTTGGGAAAAATGATAATCCAAATCGAGTGAGCAAGTATCAGCCCTACGAAAACGAGCTAAACATGTCAAACATTGAATATCCTGTTGCAGTAAAAGATATTGACAGATTTGAATCGCTCAATGAAAACATCAGCGTCAATGTTTATGGATTGGAGGAAACAGTTTTTCCAATGAGGATTACAAAGAAAAACAATCGTCATCATGTAGATTTACTGTATATTTCAAAAGACGAGTCAAATCATTACGTGTTGATCAAAAATCTGAGTCGACTGGTTGGCAAGCAGATAAGTCATCATAAAAATAAAAATTATATTTGCAAGTTGTGTCTACATGCCTGTACAACACAAGAGATATTGGATAAACATCTTGAAAAGTGTCAACTTCATGGAGCACAGCGAATCAAAATGCCTGAAATTGGACAAGAAAAACTTTCTTTCACAAAAATAGAGTGTCAAGAGCGTCTACCCTTTTGCATCTATGCTGATTTTGAATCATTGTTGCAAACCAAAGAAATAGTTGAAAAAAATCCTTTGAAATCGTGAACTGAAAGATATCAAACTCATATTCCCTGTGGATTTGGTATGCATACTGTGTGCACCGACAAGCGATTTTACTCTAACCCGAAAATCTATTTTGGTGAAGACAGTGCAGAAAAGTTTATCGACTGTGTACAGAGAGAAGCCAAGGTGATTCGAAAGTTTTTGGAGAATAAAATTGCTATGGAACGACTGTCTGCAGTGCAATGGCGCGAGTATAAATCGACAATCAAATGCCATATCTGCAAAAAGAACTTTAAAGAAGGTGACAAGCGTGTACGTGATCATGATCATCTCACAGGTATTTTATTATTATTATTGTTATTGGAATCTGTGGGGTTATTTAGAATATGAAATACTGATAACATTAATGATCTTTTTTATAGGTAAATATCGTGGACCAGCGCATTCCATTTGTAATTTACAGTATCGAATCAATCCTGAAAAAGTAAAGATTCCGTGTATCATCCATAATTTGAAAAACTATGATGCTCATCTGATTTTGTCTGCTATTCAACCACGTCATGGGAGAGTAACTTGTATACCCAACAATAATGAAAAGAATACTTCATTCACCATCGGCGATGTTACGTTCATTGACAGTTGTCAGTTTATGCAATCTTCTTTAGACAGGCTTGTTTCTAATTTGACAGAGTTTCCTAAAACCAAAAGGTTTATCGAGAAAAGGATTAGTGGAGAAAACATTGATGAACTTGCAGAGATTTTGGCTGATCTTCCTACCGATGTTGATGACTTTGCAGATGATGCAGACGCTGATGTATACAACATTGGAAATCTTGAGGATTATCGTGATCAGCCTTATACAACACCAGTGTTGACAGAACAACAGCACGAAAAAGTTCGTCAACGTATGAAATTGATGACTCGTAAAGGTGTTTATCCTTACGAATATTTCAATTGTTGGGAACGATTTGATGAAAATCATTTACCATCTAAAGAACACATTTACAGCAATCTAAATGATAGTCATATATCAGATGATGATTATGCTCGTGCCCAAAATGTATTCGCTTCTATAGAGATGAGTTCGTTACGTGAATATCATGACTTTTATCTGTTGTGTGATGTTCTTTTATTGGCTGATGTTTTTGAAACGTTCAGAAACACTTGCAAGACGAATTACGATCTGGATCCTGCTCACTTTTATACAGCCGCTGGTTTGTCTTGGCAAGCAGCGTTGAAAATGACAGAGGTGCAGTTGCAATTGTTGACTGATATCGATCAGCATTTATTCATTGAGGCTGGCATCAGAGGTGGTGTTGCGACTATCACTCATCGATACGCCAAAGCAAATGTACCTAGTATGGAAGATTATGATGAGTTCAAACCAACAGAGCATTTCATTTATTGGGATACCAATAATCTGTATGGTTGGGCGATGAGTCAATATTTACCTACTAGCGATTTTAAATGGTTGTCTCAAGAGGATATTTCCCAATTCAATCTGATGAATATTAAAGATGAAGATGATGTTGGATATATATTGGAAGTTGATTTAGGTAACTTTGTGTTTATTGTTCTTTTACATACAGTTTTTCAGCATTTACTAAAGTTTTGATTATTTCATTTAGATTATCTAGATGAGCTTCACGATGAACATTTGGATTATCCCTTGGCTCCAGAGAGAGTTGCTGTAAAGCCAAACGATTTGTCGCCAAAATAGTTGGAAATCCTTGAGATATTACATGAAGAAAGAGGTGGCACGAACGAGTTTCAAGCAAAAGAATCTCACGAAAAGCTTATACCTAATTTGCGGAACAAGGAAAAGTATATTGTGCATTATCGCAACTTGAAGCTTTACCTTTCGTTGAGATTGAAGCTGACCAATATTCATCGTGTTCTTGCATTTGATCAAGCACCGTGGTTGAAAAAATACATTGACTTGAACACTATGCAACGCACAGCAGCTAGAAACGATTTCGAAAAAGACTTTTTCAAGCTTATGAACAATTCAATGTTTGGTAAAACGATAGAAAATCTTCGTAATCGCCAAAAGATAGACTTGGTTAATCGAGAAGATTCCTTCAAAAAGATTGCTGCACAACCGACATTCAAGTCATACACCTTCTTTCATGAGTATTTAGTTGCGGTGGAACGTGCAAAAACTGAATTGCTCTTAAATCGACCGATTTACGTGGGATTGTGTGTGTTGGATTTGTCTAAAGTGCTGATGTATGATTTCCACTATAACTATGTCAAAGCGAAATATCCTAGTGAAATGTCAAAGCTGTTGTTTACAGATACTGATTCGCTCGTCTACAAGATTCGTACAGAAGATCTGTATCAGGATATGCTATCTGATCGCGAGTTATTCGATTTCAGCGGATATCCGAAAGATCATCCTTGTTTCTCGAATGTAAACAAAAAGGTAATTGGTAAGATGAAAGATGAGTTGAATGGTGTGTCAATGAAAGAGTTTGTTGGTTTGCGGGCTAAAATGTATTCGGTCTTGTACGATGAGGGTTAATCAATAACCAAGGCGAAAGGAGTAAAGAAATATGTTATAAAAAAACAATTAAAACATTCCGATTATCACGACTGTTTGTTTCAATGTCGAGAATATTTACATATAGCATGAACTCGATTCGCTCAGTCAAACATGTAATTTATTCAATAATGCAAAACAAAACAACTCTTTCTGCCTATCATGATAAACGATATATTTTAGAAGATGGTATAACTACTCTTCCCTATAGACATTATAGCATAAGACAATAATTAATTTTTTTATAACTATGAGAGACGTATTACTCTTTTGTTTACTAATATATTTCATAGGATAATTTTGTTTCAATTAGAAAAAACTATCGTTTGTAAACACTCTTGTTTCTTTAAATTTCATTACATTTGTGGTAGTAAAACCAAATCTAGAGTTTAGATACTTTAAAAGTTTGATGCTTTCTCCAATAAACAAACATGTAGAGTTGATATAACGTTTATCTTTATCCTCATTGCACAAGCTAATAAATGGAAATTCACTTTTCGATGATACTTTTACATTGACATAATTTGAACCAGTATGAAATCGTATGCATGTGTAATCATTGTTTTCTTGAACTGATCCTTCTAGTATTGATATATTATCATTCATTTCAGTGATTGTCTTTTGTGTTTCTTCAAAATCTTCCTTTTCAATATACTTGGCTCTCTTTTCTAATGATTTCATCTCCAATTTGAACAACATTAAAAGTGATAAAAATAGCATTCGAATATGCGTCAAATCTTTCAATCCAAATAGCTTTTTATGTTCTTTGATTTTAGGATAGAGATTTTGGATGACGATAGTATCCGAAGGGTCTTCATCACGAGCGTAAACAACTTTAGCTGGTGCCATGGTGAGCATGGATACCATTTTCCCATGTAAAATTGATTTTGGCTAGTAACCTGATCAGCTTGTCCAACTTCCATTTTTATTCAGCGAGTGTTATAAAATGATTTGAAAAGTTTTAAACAAAATATACTCTCTTATATAAAAAGTTTGAAAAACGAAAGTGACCAAGAAACCTCAGTGACCGAAAAGCCCCATTTTCATATTACTTAAATTATAGTGGCACAGATACAGTAGTGGGTAGGTGGGTGGAAACAGTAGGACGATTTTATTTCTGCTTTATCTTTTACATATTTATTTTGTTAAAAAGATTATATTAAAACAAGTATATATATAGCTATAAGATGATTATCTTGCGTTTATTAACTTGTCTTTAGAAATAGACACACTCACCGATACCGCCATGGAGAACCTTTCACAATGCTCAGATGCTATTCATTTAATTTATTCGTTAGATGAAAAGTATTGGACAAAGGAGCTATTGCTGGACACGCTAGTGTTATGTCTTGCGAAGATAGTTTGTTATCTCTAGCAAGCAGTAATGAGGTGGATGGAATATTTTGTTGTCTGGTCTTCAGAACAACTGTTGGCAATAAACCCTTATGTTTCGCACGTTTTTATGAATAATGGGTGTTTTGACGGTGCATTCAAGTAAGAATTATGGAATTACATTAAACATAATTATCAACTAAAGTATGAATTTGTTAAAATTCCTATGTTTGATCCGATTCTGTCTGCGAATATTATTTTTATCTTCAGATTTTATTTATAATGATGATTGTTTGTCTTCCTAAATTATACCTACTTTCTTCATTTAGCACATCTGTGGATATTCTGAAAGAGCAAGTAGTGGAGAATGAGATTTTAGGCTGTAAGGTATTCAATGCCCACGATGTAGCTGATATGCACACCCGATGCTCGATTCTGACTGAAAAAATGAAAGGTATAATTTTTATGGTTTTTATCTATTTCATCAATTCAATTTCAAATATCTCTCGATAGCTACTTACAAATTTTTTTTTTTTTTTAATTTAGTATTTTGCCGGTTAGATAATTAATACAAATAGCTTCCTAAGTAAATTATAAAAGAAATGGCCGGGAAGTAAGACGAAGACAAAATTTTGTCTTATCACCAAGCACGGTGCTTTGACAAAAAAAATTTGTGTTAAAAATATTATAGAGTTATTTAACTTTCATTTTTAACCCAAAGCTCTCTTAATTTTAAAGATTTTATACTCAGCTTCGTTTTCATTAAATTGCGGTATTTTTAAAGGGCTCTAACTATGGAACTGGAAGTCCTCTTGTCTTAATTTTTAAATCTATTTTTATACAGTGTATTTGCCAAAAATCTAATCGATATGAAATTCCAATTTTAAAACTCCCATGAAAAGATTTGGGAAAGGCGTATTGTCCTCAAGAATAAGAATATTAAGGCTGATAATATGTTGTCAGACTTATATTAGTCAAAAAGTTAAGAACACAGAGGCTGAAAAAAAACGCTATTCTTATAAAAAAGCGTGTAATTGAATTTCTATATTATAATTCTTAGGCTCTACAAATAATAACAAACGATCATCCTATTCTCGTTATATACGATCGAACAAAACGAGTGTAGTCAATTCAACAACATGTTTATGTTCCGAATTAGAGGCTGATGGCACGATTGAATGCCTCGGTATGGTTGTTTTTATTGAGAAACGAAACAAAGGAGATGATAGGTAAATATACAAAATATTATGTAGCTTCCTTTTACTTACTCTATATTCCATTGAATATAGCCCTAGCTTAAGAGAAGCTTACGAGCTTTTTACTAAATCGTTAAATCTTCTACACGACTTGCCGTAGCCGACTGTAACAAAACATATACAATACTGCAACTGTATTTCTCTATCCCTGATATCTTATCTCAACAACATTAAATATTTCAGTTATTCTCTTTAAGATTTACACAAACAGACTTAACAACACTTGACTTACAACTGACATGACAGGAATCGACCTAAAAGGTAACATTTTACAACTAAAATTATTACTCAAAATTATTAGCATTAGCTTTCATTCCAATAATGTTTATGTATATACATGTATCATTTTCTATTTTTATTAGTTTCTTCTATGAATATTCTTCATGATTAGACGATGAAATACATTATATAACTTAACTAGAACTGTTGTTCTTTTCGTTTTTCCTTGTTTCCCCCATTTTACCTATGACAAATGAGCTAAAGCTAATCATACAAACAGGCATACGTTTCCTTTATTTTGTTCGTAATGTGTTTTGAAAATTTAACATGTTATCATATTAACATAATAAATTCTGTGAAGTTATTTTCCAATATTCATCGTGAAATTATTTGATTCTTGTTATTGTAATTTTGGTTTAAATTATCAAAAGATCGGATATAACAACATATTATAACCACATGCTTAAAGTATTCCAAACACTGATGATTCTAATTTATTAATTGTTAATAAGCTATAATATAATGGGTACTTATAAGGTTACAAATTATTTAAGATATTCAAAACTAGTCAGAAAATCATTTTTTAAAGTAGGTTTCGATTTTTACAAGAATTTAATCATGTACTCTCGGGTGCTTAATACAAGGGCGGCGGGGGGGGGGGGGACGCTTATTAATTTTCAGATTTTTTTCCGACCCACCCATACCTTATTATATAATTTTTAAAAGAATGAATGAAATTATCAGATAGAGCTCAAAATGGAGATGAAAAAATTATATTACACCATCAGGTTTACTCTTCCCAATCAAAAGATACGAGTATTAACATTTTATGGAAATCGGGAATATCCTGAACATTAAAGGCTCATATGTTGGAATATAGAAGAGCAAACTTAATCATGCAATACATTTTTTCATCTCCTCTACAAGATCTATCTGATGAAGTTAATACTCCTGATAGTCGTCCTGATGGACTCGTAAATTTCGCATTTCTTGATTATAACTCGTGCAATTTATCGTTAACTGCACTCGACTTAGTGTGATTACTAGTACAAATTTTCTTGTTCCTTATACAGAATTAATTAATAAACACAGATTCAGGCCTGAGGAACTGCGAAAAAGACGAATTAAAATAATACAAAAACGTTTTTTTTAACATGTAATCGAGATCCATATTATTACAAATAGTCCTTATCCCTAAATACATAATGAAAAAAATAAATAAATAATATAAAAGCATAAGACAGAAAAATAGAAGAGAGAAATTGATAAAACTGATTGAAGATCGCAAAAGAAATTAATCAAAGTACCAAATTAATATGATAAGGACCAAAAAAACACAAAATGAAGCAATAAGCCTCATTGATTAGACAGCTATGTACACTTACTAAACTAATAAATACATTAAATAATAAACAAATTACGAAATTAAATAAAGAATATTTGAATTTTTAAAAAAAAATTTTAGTGCTCTTATAAACCTACCCAAAACGAGCCGCTAAATCAGACATCCCTAGAGGAACGTCTGATTTGTTGTTTTTTTTATGCAATACTTTTTGCTTAAATTGCAATATTTATTTTATCTATTTAGATTTTTGATTTGTCAAAGAAAATGTGAACAATTCCAAATTTGGGAAGAACATCTACTACGGTACAAAATTTCATAGCCGCACGCAAACCATGAAGAGATATCAATATTCAAGCAAGTTGATTGTTCGATTCTTACTCTGCAGTATCAATTGGATTTGCTTTCTGAAATTTCCAATTCACATAAGTGGCTTTGGTCACTTGATGATCCTGCTAAGCAAAAGGGTGAAATTTGAGCAGCGCTTTTCCTTGTCATCACGATATCTCGCAGGATCGCCAAGAAATCGAATCATTAATACTGTAGTATGTAAAAAATGGAAATGCAAGAATAGTCTCTCAGTCACTACGTGTTATACTACGTATCTATGAAGATAACATGAACTCTCAACCACCTACCTCTAAAAGAAGAAAGTATGTCGAGAAGCGCGCAAAACCAGCAAACGACAATAGAGTGATATGTGAGAACCTAGGCATTGACGAGGATGAAGCTGTTTCTTTATCATACAACGTTTCCATGTCTCATAGAAACCAATCACTTTACATGTAGTATGTTGAAAAAATGTTTTCTAATGGTTGTTTAAACTGGAGAGTGAAGAAATCTCCAACGGAACAAATTATTTTTAAGTACGATACGGAGACTGGCGAATTCAAGGTTTGTTGTTAATAATTTATTAAACCGAGGAATCATTGTCGCACAAAAAAGTTCTTCACTATCAACTACTGTGGTTCGCTTCCTTTTTTTTTGGATTGTTACAATGGTATACTTTTTTATTACAGGACAGAGATTTTGTTCATGTTTCTATTAGAGGGACCCCAACTGGACCTATTATAACATGTACTTGTCAATTATTCGGCATGCTTTAACAATCCGGGAAAGAGATGCTTAACAGCACTGGTGATTGGCAAGAGATAACATGCTGTCATGCCTGATTGGCTAAAGATATTTTGATACTAAGGCCGATGACATTTGTGCCAAACGAATCAGAAGAACCCTCTTTGCCGCGATATTTCCTTAATGATGGATTGCTAGACAAAGGAGAATCTTCTTCCCAATGGGCTATCGTTCAACTCCCATCGAATGAGAACGTTTTTAGATTTTCCGTTGTTGACGACAAAGGAAGCGCGGTGATTATTACATTGTACTTAACCCAGAAAACCGGAAAAAAGTTATAACATGCCATGACTCGATAGAATGCACTGTGAAAACCATTACTATATTACTTATCACTCATGGAAAGTAATAATCTTTGTACACATCTGTTAAAGCTCAAAGATTCTTTCGACTTAACAAATGCACCAACTCATTCACAGGTAAGCTTTTTGTTCAAATTGAAAATCTTCAGGCATATATACACTAAAAAATTAAAAAGCACAATTTGTTTCAGAAAAAGAAACACAAAAATCTATAATCTAGCTCAAACTTATTAAATTTTGGTTGTCGGTTAACTCTTTGTACTGATTTATAGTTTGTCCTAATCCATAAAAAGACTGCGAAATTTTGTATTTGGTCTGTTTCTAGTGGCAAGACGTTTTTGATGAAGAAAGTGGACAATGGAAATTTCACTCCACATCATACGGTAAGGAAGTGGTGGATTCAAACTCCTTAAGCGAAAATTTAAAGGGTCGAGTAAAAACGAGATCTATTAAAATTCTAACGAATGAAGAAATTTGCTTGGTTTCAGCAAAGATTGGAAATTGCGAATGTGGGGCATGTTGTTTAATAATATTAACATAAAATTTAAACATTAAACTTGTTAAAAATACACAAAAATATAAAAATACTTTCTTGTTTATAACCATAAATTAATGAAATAGTCTTTCTTGAATAACTTTTGCGGTCGTTAATTTTTTGCGAATTGATCATTGCGGCGTACGAAACTATAGAATTGAATTATTTCCGATGTTTGTAGGTTTTCAAATATTTTTGTAACAACATATTATAAAGAAAATAAGGTTACGGTTTATCAAAATATAATTTAGAAAGTTTTGCGGAATTGATTATTGCAATTTTGCTCAAATTCACAAACAAAAATCTATCCCTTAAGGTAAGATAGCAGAGAAGGATATTATGTTCATGTTTAATTATTTTCAATTAAAGAATGTTTGGTATGACGAGGAACATCTCTTGATGTCAGATGGTGAAACAACCATTTATTCTTCAGTGGGTGCAACAAAGGCAAAAGTCCTAAAACGGAGATGCCTTAATAATGAATGTATCAAAATGTATGATGGTTTTGAGGATAGTATCTTCAGGTCCAATTCAATTTATGTTGAAATGAAGACAATTTCATAAAAGTTAGAAAAGTTAACTTTTTTATCTCTCTAGGGTTGGCAAACATCTGTGTGAGTGATAAAAATTATATATATACCTATAATTACAAATCTCTAGTATTTTAACAAAGATATATATGTATTTTAGTTCTCCTACTGATGTTTGCCGGCGCTCTAGATTCGCCTCTATTTTCGTGTGGAAATTGTTATTAATAGGAAATGGAGAGCGTCTGAATAAAAATGCAAGGATAATCAAAGAAAAATGCCAGCAATTTCTTATTTTTTGGTTACCTTAACGGAAGAAATTGTTTGCGGAAGAATTTTGTGCGGAATTTTTTTTGCGGAATTTATTTTTGCAGATTTTGCCCTAATCCGCAAAAATATATTCCGCAAAATTGAATAAATATTGGACATCCGCAGAAATAAATTCCTCGAAATTTTTCATTCGCAAATGTAAATTCCGCAAAATTTTATCCGCAAAAACTTATTCTGCAAAACTTTAAACTTTTTTCTTGCGTGAAAATCTATTTGCTTTGCTTATAAATTAAGATCTCGTCAACACAAGTTTTGTGACGTACAATCATGAGGATGAGAGTGATAAAGAGGAATGGGTTATTGAAGATGATTGTTGTCGAAATATTTTCCATGACGATTTTTATTGAAAATTTTAAATTTGTTACCGTTAAGCGTTATTTTAGGAGCATCCCCGAATTTCA
This sequence comes from Dendronotus venustus, assembly GCA_031834005.1. Taxonomy (NCBI): domain Eukaryota; kingdom Metazoa; phylum Mollusca; class Gastropoda; order Nudibranchia; family Dendronotidae; genus Dendronotus; species Dendronotus venustus. The sequence continues at coordinate 16,492 of JAUEKX010395221.1, forward strand.
ATTTAACTGAATTTCCAGCATCCGCAAAAATTAATTCCGCACAAATTTCTTCTGCAAACAATTTCTTCCCTTAAGGTATCAAAGTGTGAGAAAAGAGTCCTTTAGGTTCAGCTTCCTTCATTCAGTTTATATATATGACCTACATCCACAATTTATAAGTATTCTTCCAAGGTCAGTAGTGTTCTTTCACATCTTTTGCAATTAAATAAGTATATATATATTATATAATTAAAATATGAATAAACAATTCACAATTCAGACAAAAATTAGTAGTGAAGTAGTTTCTAACTTCCTGTAACAAAAGGGTTGTTCTCGATGATTTTACATTAAACAAATAGTAGATTAGATAGGTCTTCATTCTGGTTTATTTTTTTAGCTTTTAGATAGAATTTTTAATTTCTTTTTTTAATGATAAATCATCATTACTATCAGAGGATTTTGAATATCCTCTGTCAATTTTTAGAAGTAAAAAAGAAATTATTTTTGAATATCTGAACAACAATTTGTATTATATTTTAATTTAAAAATTGGTTAGTTTCTGAATTCTACTGTAGGTTAGATTCAGTTAAATATCGCAACACACTATCTCGATGCAAATTGACTGCTTTACAATAAATATCAGATCCCTAGATCGCTAACTGAACTTGTAAAATATCTACAGATAACTCCCAGTAACTCGGACTTCTAAAGGACAAAGGAAAATGGTTTGACGAGCGAATATTCGAATTAAGCACAGTGCCAGTAAAGTCAAACTTAGACAGAAATAAGATATTATATATTTAAGGCAATTTTCCTCGATTTACTAATAATTATTCGGTGCAAATTCCTTGGAAAAGAGAGGATATAGAGAATTCTTTTTATCAAAAACTGTATTATCAAATATATCCTTTATTCAAAATATTGTTTAATTTTTTTAATTTTGTTCTCATTTTGTGACAAAAGTTTAGATGCACTTATTCTCAGTTAGTCACGTGGCGAAGACAAAGATTAAATATAGGTTATTTAATGAGTTTGGATAAAGGTTCCATAAGGTATATTCAAGTAACATGTAGAAATATTAATTAAGGTAATTTTCCCTCTCTCATTTTTCATTTTTTTCTTCTATTTTCAGGTACAGGAATATCAAATGGTTATATAAAAAGTATGACGTTCTTTCTCATAATTAAAATTGAATTCATATTTTAAACTATTGACACAATTGACAGATCAATCAATCAATCATGTGGCGTAGACACCTTGATGTACGTCTGATCTTACGCCATGTAATCACTAACTATTTCTAAAAATCAAAAAATAAACAAATACGTAAAAAAAAGTTTATCGCTCGACGTTACTTGTTTTAGATATATCCAACTTGACTTCAAAAGACTTTTCTTTTTTCATGTTCCATACGTGAATAAAAAATTACATGTAGAAATTAAAATAGACTTGAGACATCAACTTAGCAGATTTCTTTACACACTGTAGAAAAGAGAGGAACTGCTCGCATATTGAAGAGTTAATAACATTTAAACCCTTAAGACGGTCACTTCGAAAGAGTATAGCCATGAAAAATGTCATGGAAAAATCCTGTGTTTCTATAAAAACCAGACTCTCTGTTTCGGGTATACTCGTCTAATTTACATGAAAAATCATACATGATTATATCAAGAGCATTTTCTTTAAAAAGATAGAGAGAAGCTGAAGGATCTTTACGGCCCTCTGAAAAAGGAATCATATGATATCCGTAACAATGCCTATGTAGCGGACAAAACCATGGAAAAAGATAACTGGTACCTTTTTTACCTACAACAGGGTATGTTGTAGCAAAGTCTTACCATGACATATATGTCGGTAGTTGGTGCACCGTGGAAAAGCATCGGGGAACGGATTAGTGCAGACATTTCAGGTTTAAATACTCAAGTAAATTGGTTATGCTGTGGATTTTTGAAAGAGTTGCAGCACCCAATAATTCTAATTCAGCAACTTCAAGACATCTATCAACGATTTCAAAAGGAAAAATACAGTCAATGGAGGAGTGGTAAGTTATGCTTCAGGAAGTCACAATAGAAATTTCTCAAGGCAAGTCTTGTCGTGTAATTTGAAAGGCGAATAAACAAAGTTCCTCTTGAATTACTTGAATGTCATCCCTTGGTTGGTGTGTCCTTGCAAGATAGAAACAGGCATCTCTTGCAATGTTATTTTTCAAAACACAGCAATCTAATCTTCGGAGTGTTTGTGAAGAGTAATGTTTGTCCGGAGATTCAATCGGCTTTACAAACGTTTTTTTGAA
>JAUEKX010395332.1:0-18739 GCA_031834005.1 Dendronotus venustus
CTTATGTTAACCATGTTGAGTACTGAAAGTTGCTTATGATTTTAGCTGTCCAGTACTGGTTGCTTATAAACTGGTTGATTATAAAAAAAAGAAAGTGTAGTTTGACATTACAACAAGGATGTTATTCTGACGTTTTAAAAACGTTCTTTCAATGTCATGTTAATGATGAGTAGCAGACACCTGTAAAAAACTGACATTCAAAGTAAGTGACAAATCAATTTATATATCTATAGTTGACCTTATCTCTCGACTTATTTTGTCATTGAGAATACACACAGGCACTTCATTAAAAGCAAACCACGAGTCTAAATAGACGCGTTACTATTGTTTCTGATCAGAAAAAATGTTCGTTATGTGCCTCAGCGTTTGCTGAAAAATTAACGATAGATGCGTTGTTATTGACAACATAGTATGCAAACCACATTAAAAGTCAAAGAACTGAAAGTATTTATTTTTATAATCTTGTTGCAGATAGATAGATTAATGCTTAATGAAAATAATAACCTATAAAGATTTATTTAGAAAATTTATTTTATTAGGAGTATGCATGTATAATGATGAGAAAAGGGATTCTAATGACCTTTACCAACTACTATCAATATTATATTTCTATTAGAGAATAAAACATACATACATACAAACAAACCAAATTAAACAGCATACCAAACAAACAAATTAAACAGCATACCAAACAAATAAATAAACAAACAACAATAATGCAGGGCAGATCATGTTTTAAATATTTCTTTAATGTTTTTAAAGTCACTATTATCTCATTAGAGATGAGCGAATAATTAAAACCTAACAAATATTCGCCTCTGGTGATTTTGAAGCAAGGTCTAAATGTTTTGTCTGCAAATGATTTCTTTATGAGAAAATTATTAAATTTTTTAGCAGCATCACAACGCAACGACATAGCAACGTAGGAATTAATATGACTTACAGCTTCAGAAAAACCGTCCTTATTTTCTTCGTCAGTTGCAGCTAATATTTTCTAGAAACAAAAATATAAATGAAATGACTAATGAGCTATTTTGTTAGCCCAGAAAATATTGTAAACGTTTTTTGTCCTCGATTCTTTATCCTTAGAAAAGAAGAGGAAAATTTAACCATTGTATGTGTAAAAATGGACATTTTATACGTGGAAGAAAATTCGAATATACCTAAAAATAATAATATGATTAAGGAAATTATATTATTTGAAAGAGCAAAATATATCTTGCTCAGAAAATAAAAAAAAAAACTTTTGGATAAAATTATCCAAAGATGATGCTAAGCATTTGAAGCGTGAAAACACAGATGTAACGGGCGAAAAATGTATAAACAACAATGCTGGTGTAATTGCAATCAGTGATCAAGACAAGAAGTTGGCTTGGAAAGAGCATTATGAACATCTGCTCAATGTTGAATTCCCTTGGGACAAAGATAAGTTGTCATCAGTAGAAGCAATTGAAGGCCCTCCTATAGACATCTCCGAAGACATGAAAGCAATAAACAAAATGAAACCAGGAAAAGCTGCAGGCCCTTCTGGCATTGTGGTAGAAATGTTGAAAGCTTCTGCAGAGGATGGGTTAACTACAATAACTCATTTAATAAATGCGATAATCAGGGAAGGTAAAATCCCTAAAGATTGGGAGGACAGTTATATAATCAATCTGTTCAAAGGAAAAGGTGATGCAACAGTCAGAGGTAACTATCGGGGTTTGAAATTGCTAGATCAGGTTATGAAGGTTTTGGAAAGAGTTTTAGAAAAGCTCATCCGTAAACAGGTATATATTGACGATATGCAATTTGGCTTCATGCCGGGCAAAGATACAACAGATACAATTTTTATCTTAGGTCAACTGCAGGAGAAATACCTACGCAAAAATAAAAACTTGTACTTTGCATTTGTTGATTTGGAAAAGGCCTTTGATAGGGTGCCTCGTGATGTACTGTGGTGGGCAATGCGCAAGCTTGGAATTGAAGAGTGGATCATCAAATTTGTTCAGGCTATGTATGTTGGTGCTAAGAGCAAGGTGAAAGTCAATGGCTCTTATAGTGAAACCTTTGAGGTTAAAGTTGGTGTACATCAGCGATCAGTTCTCAGCCCATTGCTTTTTATCATTATTTTGAAGGCACTATTTCGGGAGTTCCGTGTAGGTTGCCCCTGGGAGATGCTTTACGCGGATGATCTTGTTATTGTTGCAGAAACCTTGGATGAGCTTATTGTGTATCTCGGGTAATGGAAACAAAATTTTAGTGAAAAAGGTCTACGTGTGAATATGGGAAAAACTAAAGTTCCGGTCTGTGGCTCTAACTTAAACTCACTCAAAAAGTCTGGCAAGTTTCCATGTCGTGTTTGTTTCTCGGGAGTCGGTAAAAATTCAATTTTCTGCAGAGTGTGTTCATGCTGGATTCATAAAAATGCAGTAGTATTTCTGGGAAATTGAAAAATGATCCTAACTTCATGTGTGCCAAGTGGATGTCATGATGCTACCACCGCACGTATCCATACGTATCCCTCTCCTCACTTCTAGCAGCAAACAAGAGGTTATTTGTTTGACGCATGTGTCAGAAGTGCTATGCTACATGCCAGCGAGTGTTGGGCCCCAACTGCAGCTGACATTCAACGTATTCAAAGAAATGACCGATCTATGATTCGATGAATTTGCAAAGTAAGACGAGATGATCACATTTTGTCACTCAACCTTCTAGAAAGACTAAACATTGCAAGTGTTGATTCCCTTATGCAACGAAATCGACTTCGATTGTATGGTCACGTGCAGCGCAGCGCAGCACAGGTCATATAAAGCAAATAACAGAACTTGATATTGAAGGAAACATGAAGAAAGGTAGACCAACTAAAAACTGGAATGAGGCAGTAAGAAATGACCTGATTGCATGGAAAATGAACAACGTCGATGTTACAGATCGAAAGAAATGGTGTAAAGGAATTTGGACTGTCATGAAAACGTCAAACCTTCAATTGGAACAAGTGACGATAAATGAATAAACAAACAAACAAACATATAACGTTTTTTATGCATAATTCGAATATTTAATTTTAAAATTTATTCTTTTTGTATATTAACATTAATTATTCTACATTATATAAATATTTTGTGACATTTCTTATGTAAACAACTGCTTAAAAGTCTAGGTTTGTAAGGTATCATTTTGCTGCTACTATAATCCAAATGTAATAAGCTTGACAAATTTCACGGACCATAAATTTAATACAAACAGATAATAACTTTGTATGAGTACAAACTCAATTCCTGAATATCAACATACACTTTCACACTCGTGAGTATTTAAAAGGAAAACGTGGCCATACTTACCGTCAGTAACTTCATCTCTCTCGAGTCTTCGAAGGCGGGGAAAGATTGACAGTATCTCTCGATGGATTGATTGGCTACTGCAACATCGTGACACATCTGACAAAGTGATGCTTTGAAGAAATATTCACGGGCACTGTACTTCAGGAGCGAGCTCTCCAAGGATACTGCAGCAACCTGAAATTAATGCACAGAGGTATTGAGAAAAAGAGAATGTTAAGTTTGAGGATGATCAGATTAGCAATCTGAAATTAAGTTATTTAAGACGAGCATTTAATTGACAAAATAATGGTATTTGCTTTTTTAAAAGGGACAAATTTTCGCTGTTTTTATTCCTTCGTTTTCCTTATGCGTCTTATTTCTTCCATCTCTCCATATCCATCCCTTTAATTTTATTTAACTTAACTAACTTACTTCTTCGTATAATGAGATAGCTTTAGAGTAGTTCTCTTGGGTTGCCGAATGCATTGCCACTTTCAACAGACATTTGTTGGCAGCGCTATGAAAAAAAAAGAACGAAAAAGAAATAGTTTATTTTACACAATTTCCGTGCATATGGTTTTTGTAAGAAGTAAAAGATTTTCAATCAATCTTAACAAAGTAAAAAGTAGAAAAATCAATGTTATGGTTTATTTATTATTTTATCTCCAAACAAACAACAACTTTCGATTCCACTTTCTCTCATAAACGTATTTGTTGAAATCTGTATTTCAAAGTCATAAAAAAAAAAAACTTCGAATACGTTTCTTCGAAAACGCTAATTTATCCCATGAAGGTATATAATTCTTTTTCATTAACAACGCGAAAATTTAGGTTTTTCCAGCAAATTTGTTAAGAACAGCGTTGCAAATATTTCATTCTAATTTTTTTTAAATAAAAAGCATGTGTTTCAAAAAAATTTTGTTAAAATTATATGGGGAAGTGAGAAACAGAACTACTATTAATATTGTTCTACTTTTTTCCCAAGACTATTTCTTTGGTCTACGTTTCATAAACCATACCTGGAGGACTCTTCTCCTTTGTAATAATCAGCTGCTTGTGTGAAGTGAGTGATTGCCTGAAAACATTGATAACGGTAATAAATAAATACGCAATATAGAAGTATCACATGTGTATAAAGTCGCTTAGTTGCAGAGAAAGCAGAAAACAAAACTATCATCATACTTCTTCTCGGAGATGGCTAGAGAAATGAAGTCTTGTTTCCAGGATATGTATAGGGGGTCACCATCAAAACTTAACAACAAAATAGCTCTATCAGAATAAAATGACTGACATTTGATGAAAATTTTTTATGTCTAGAGAGAGAAGTCTGGAGGTAAAAAAAAACGCATGATAAGAGAAAGAAAAACAATTATCTTTAGAAGTGTCTCACTTTATCCACATCCATAAGATTCGATTCATAAATTTCAGCAATAGTCACGTGGTGCTTTGCAGCGATGGAGAATCGACCCTAAAAACACATGGAAGTTAAGCAACATTGTTACGACGTTTTTTCATCGTTTTGACGTCGTATCAACGTCCATACAACATCATGTGCTGATTGTGGGGATTGAGTCAAAGCAATAATAATAGAGAAACAAAAAGCATTATTCTTTCCAAAAATGCATAGTATCCACATTACAATAAGCAACCAACAATAAAAAACCTTTCTATGTGTAGGAATGCTGCACAGGGGAAGTTTGAAATTGTTAGATGAAATTAAGAATTATATAACTATATTATATATATACACACTAACCATATCAGTGTAAATTTCAACTGCCGAATCTAAGCATTCAATCGCCTCTATGAGAAAAAGAAAGAATTTATTTCAGTATATATATATATTAAGCAATCCATTAACAAACAACTCTGATTGCCAGATTGTTATCTGTAAAAAAATGCTCTAGATTTTATTTCTTATATGGTGTTTGTTCTCTAATGAAAGGCTCAAATTTGCACTTATGCTTATTTATGCATTCCTCTCCCCTTTGCACTATGGTTAGTTTTATCATTAACCCATAGTGAAAACCAAGATTAAAGGTTTAAGCTTTATTGTCTCTTGCTCAATTTACTTAATAAAGGATAGAATTATAAAAATCTTCATGCTGGTCAAAAAGATTTTCTGACTTTTAAAAAAAATCTTTATTATGGAATGATATGATTTATTATGATTAAAAAAACAAAACCAAAAACAAGATAATGCTTGCTTTAATAATATTCATTGTAGTACCTTCAAAGTCTGTTTTACGATAACAGTTTGCTGCTTCAACATACTGTGTGGCTGCCTCATGTTTACTTTGCACTTGAATCAACTGTATCTTTGCTAATTCGCGAAATGTGTTACCAGCAGCTATTTAAAAAATAAAATTAAGAAAATTCCTAATATCAAACTATTTCACTGAATTAGAAAAAAACAGTGTTATACATAAAAACATATTTTATAAAAACTAACCACTCCATTTCTTGGCCATCTTATAAGCATTTCCAGCTCTTTGATATAAATCACAAGCATCTTCAACCTTTGAGTAGGCCCTATATAAATAAAGGATCAAAATTCTATCTATACACAGAACATATTACTAGAAATGATTTTTAATGAAGTTTAATCAAGAAGGGCACTAATTCATGGCTTACATATATATATATTTGTTTTTCATTTTCTTTTTACAAGGATTTGGAGAATTACAACACACACATATATATATATTATACATATATGCATACATATAGGGTTACATGCATCGGTAAGATTTGCTAGTCTAGAACAATATGTATATATATATATATATATATATATATAAGCATCTGTTTTTCTTTGTAGTGTTTGAAAGAAAAGTTAGATCTAGTCTAAGTTGCTTCATATTTTTCGCTGGCAAACATATATAGGTCTTGGCCCACGCGCATAACCCTTCTATATTTGGATATTATAAGGCATATATATATAATTTATCTTATTTTATATATATATTTATATTGAATAACAACATGTCTAAAAGTTTAAACAATTTTGAATTTACCCAAACATTCTGCTCATAAAACCTTTTGAAGATTCCATTTTCTTCTGTGCTTCAGCATAAAGATTGTTTGCCCTTTCTTCATCTGCCATTGTGAAAATTTCTTTTAAGAATGTTTAGGAGATTTATATAGTTCTATATTCTATATTAGTGAATTAAAAATGCATAACGAATAAATAATGCTATGCAAAGTAGTGTCGGCAACATTTTGTATAAATAGTACTATTTGTAGAATGCATTTTTTATCTGATGAAGTCACGAAAGATGACGAAAATTTATAACTATTAGCAAGCTGTCTTCTTTTTAAAATTTTTTTTATTTCTGATGCTTATTTTTTGGTTTTATATATATATATACAAGTTTAAAGGGACTCCAATATCATCTTCCAATTTATAGAACTTACAAAAAACAAACATTCACTGCCTTTTAATGACAAATTATTGTATCAAAAGATTTTCATAATTATTTCACTGTATTTATTCGTCTAAAAGTCGAAATTTATATATATAAATACTTTTGGTTTGTTGAAGTTTTTTGACATTTACTTTTATGTAAGAAAAAGAGAAGAAAAGAAATTAAAAAAGAAATTAAATGCATATATACAATAAACAATAACAATATGACATGTAGACATAACCATTTTCCTTCTGTAACTTTTACTTCCATCACAGTCACGACTACCATTTCCAAAACAAGTATCACGGGATGAAAAACATTGGGAGAATCACCAACATAATTATGTCAACAAAATATGAATTAATTAATCTAGAGGATTTTAAAGCTATCACATATGCATGCTCGAAACAAGCTAGTTAATTTTTATAAAGTTTTAAGAAAATAAATAAAATTATCAGAAACAATTATCTTTTTCTCAAAATGTTGTATATAGTTCTTAACAGGACTATCTCTATCCTTTACTTAACCTAGCGATTACGTCATGGTAATACGTAACTGCCTCTTGTCTGGCTCTCACCACTTTTTACGGTCAAAATACTTGGTGGTTTTCAACGGCGGGTAAAACACATGATGGTGATGGACCAACCCATACCTTGGGTGTTAACTTTTAGTTTCAGTTTAAAGTGTTTCACCACTTTATGTCATCATAAGCAAATAATATTTTTATTTCCTGCAAAAAGTACAACAAGAGCAAAATTTGTTTTTCACAATAATAAATCTTGAACTTTTGAAACTTTAATTTTTTTAAGTTTTAATTATATATTATCAATTATTATTATTATTAGTCGTAAATACAAATTATACATATATACACTGTTGTCATGGAAGTCCTGATCATAAAAATTAAAAACTAAATAAACAGGAGATAAAAATATACCAATAAATATTAAGCCTAAAATATACGATAATTTAAAATTTTAAAAATAAAATGAAATTATAAGTAAAACTAAGAAAAGAGCTTTTTAATAGATTTCATAAATTTAGGATAAGATTTTTCTTTTCTGAGCTCTATTGGTAGTTTGTTAAAAATAGAGGCACCTTGAAAGTGAAAGGATGCTCTTGCTACCTCTAGTCTAATTCGTGGAATGTGTCCACTATACTACCATTGTTTCGAGTTGCTGCTCGTGTGATCTTTAAGACGAAATAATTATCAAAAACATGGCATACATTTCCATGCAAGCATTGGTGGACGAAGGACCATATGCGTTCACATTTTTTATTTTCTGAGCTTCGCACCCGATAGTTCCGGACTGGACACCTTTAAAAAAGTAACATACTTCATAGACCAGTGTATCATTTATGATTATTTGTCATGTTATTATTAAGCCAATCTGTAATTCACAATTGATCAAATAAAATATCACGTGAAAACCTGAATTCACTCACCATACGAAAGTCATTTGAATACGCTTTCTGCTTCAGATAAACTAAACAATAGTTTTCGACACGAGATGGGTAAAACCGTTTTTTCCATATACAGCATATTCGTTTTTACTTCTCTGTGCGATCTTAAATACCGTTTAAAGCTTGGTTCTTACTATCCTCTCTTTAACAGTGCTAAAAATGCAATTTGATAATTATGGCTTATTCAATATTGGGAAGAGAGGAGTTATATTGATCATTTTAGTGTTGCCCAGAACTTTTTTTTTTTTGTGATAACTTTTAAAGTTATAGCCTTTAGAATTAGCGCTTTTGGAAAATTGAAAATTATGGCAGAATTGCTTCTTGCTTTGAGGGAAGGCTTTATTGTTTATGTTCACTTTTTGTGTTTATTTTTTTGTTCGATAGACTTTCTAAAAAAATAAAAAGTGACTCCCAAAAAAAGTAGACGCGCTACATGGAGTAAATAAAAATGCAAAGCATACGTTCTTTAAAAACGATTTCCATTTATCCGACCCAAAAGTGTTTAATATTAAACACTTAAGTTAAGCAATGAAATGAGGGCAAGCAGCTTTACTTCTTTAATTTCAGATGCTGGTTTATTGCTCAGTTGCTTCATTGTCACAATGCGCAGCCGGTGTTCATTATTCCAAGAGCAACATTTTTGCTTGCATTTTAGAACACATGCAATTTTTCCAGGATACTTGAATTGTAAAAGAACACATATGAAAATTTAGGAGATAGGATTTTTTAGTATAATTTTCCAGGAAATTCAGTGTTTTCAAAATGTATCGAAATCTTTCTGAAAGAACACATCGAACATAAAAAGTATGTTCTTTTTTTTCTAGGAACAAATTTTTGTACAACATTCCTGCAGAAAATAAAAAATTATTTCCAGTATTCGAGAAAAGTCAATAGAAAAGATCTACCTTCCAAGGAGACTAATATTTTAACATATTTTAAGTTTAATTATTTGATTTTGTTAATAACGTTCCCTTAATATTGTTTCCACCTCATAAATTTTGCCTGAGCAAACTTTTCCAGGTGAAGTCTGAGACTGGTGTTTTGGTTTTACCGAAAAGTAGACGCTCGATTCTTATCTTCAACAAACTGATTATTAGCCTTCGGCAAAATTTGTTTGCTAACTTTCCAAAATTTCAAAAAATACTTTGAGATAACCGCCGCGAACCGTAATACACGAAATTGGATATATGACGAATGATGAATATAAAACATAACCTGCATAAAGGAAGAAACCTTTTAGTATTAAATGATGTTCAAGAAATATATATTTCCCTAATAAATAGCTTTCCAAATAAAAATTAATTATGAAAAAATAAATAAATATACAAAAATATATAAATTTTGAAATTGTGCAAGACCCCTCCTTCCATTGTAGTGCTTCTGAATATGTATAAATCCTTTAATCATAGACAACTTTTCAAAACGACGATTCGTAAAACAAGTTTATCTCGTAGGCATTAAATTAAATTTTGTTTTTGTTAAGTTGCGAAAGTTCATCCAAAAAGATCCATGAGAGTTGTTGGGTTACGAAAAGATTTTCTCGCGAAAGTTTCAGCGATTAAAGTATATGATCCTGAAATCTAAAATTTGCAATTTTTCGCTCGAAATAGCACCTTTAGTTTACGCTTTTCAAATAATCAAGGCCAGGTTAGGATGAGCTGAACCGACGAAGATTCAACATTGTTTAGTGATCCAAACTAAAATGGCATATTAAACTTAACATAGAATATACAAATTGAGGATTTCGTATAACTACATACGATTCTTGGGTCTAATGGAAAAGCATATCGTAATCTTCTTCCCCAACCTCCATCTCAGCTTCACGTACATCGCGGTGCATTCTGGGTAGAGTCTGTTCACCATTTACAATTAGACTTTTCGTGCGTTGTTCATCAGCAGCATCATCATCTTCCAGAGATGATTCTGAATTACGCCTGAAATGTTCTTTCAAAATATCCGGGATGGTACTAGCTACGTTGTTGTTGTTAGACAGCTGAAACGCGTCCTCTAGGCTATCGAATTCGGCGGCACGGCGGCTGACCTCTCGTTTTGCGACCTTGTAGTTTTCGTCGGAGAGTGGTAAGCGAGGTAAAAGACTTGTTGCTAAGCTAGCTTGTTTCGAAGCTTCCGGGTGGGTTTTTGCGAATTGCTTGATTTTAGTTTCAATTGAGCTCGTTAGCACTGAAAAACGAATTGAAGATAATTGTGATTTTTGTTCAATCCTCGCTACTTTCACAGCTTGGAAAATCTCTACGGTATTTTTTACATTTTTAAAATATTCTAATTTAGACGATTCAAATCGAACTTAAAACAAGACGCGACAAGTCGAGTAAAGATTATTTATTATTACGTTATGGTGTTTCACCTTAGAAAAAAACCTATTCACTTACGTAGCGATAATAACAAAAGACAATTCCAAACACAAATTCGAATATTAAGGATGTTACTTTTTTTGAAAAGAACTATTTTTTTTAATAACAAAAAACTACAAACAGTTACACAAAAAATCTAAATTTTCTAATTTGGGTTTTGAAAAACTCCAAAGGAAAACGAAGACAATTATGAAGAGAGGCACCTTCGTTTTCCCAGTTATGACACGTTACCTTGGATTTTGTTTTTAAACAACCAGTACAAACCTATTTTTTGCTCGTTTTTGTCCCTCACTGTACAACCAAGAGGCGCGCACAGCAACGAAAGTAGAAGTTTATAAGAACGAACGAGGCTATTCCCTCGATAAATAAATTAAAAGTATATCTCAGCTCAGCTATCTTAGCACAGCTCCATAAAGAAACTTAAGATAAAAAAAGAGAAAGTAAATAAAATACCATGAAGTCTTTGTTTAGCAGTTTTCTCAATTTCCTCGCGGACCTTTTTCGATGCGTATTGTTTTTTGTTCTTTGGTACATTCAATTCTTTCATAATATCATCGCGAAGCGAGCGGACGGACGTTTCGAACGCACGGATGGTCTTTTGTTGTTTGTACAACTCAACGACAAGATTCAATAAGTTATCAACTCCTAAAAAAAATAAAAGGAATCAGTACACAGTGTCAGTTAACTGGTTATTTACGATCCAAATTAACTTGTATGTTTATGTGGAACGTAACTTTTGAGTATTTAAAAATAAAGGTTAATGATTGAAATGATAATATACAGAATGAAAACTTCTTTGGAATGGTGTGGCAAATATGTTAGGATTTGACAAACTGAACGTCTTTGAGAATTTGAAAATTGGACATTTTTGTTAAATTTCAACACTAAAAAGAGCATTTTCCATGTAGATCACCGAACGACAGGGTCGTGTCATCCATGGAAGGACAACCCACACCAACTCACACCAATACACAAAACAGTAGTCTAAGCTGTTGAACAACAAACTTCATCTCAAAGATTGTACAAAATGTTCACCTTTATCAACGTCACTCTTGAGTTTTCCAGTTTGTTCGCTGTAATCTTCTTCTTTCAATGATCGCTGTGTGAATAGAAAAGGAAAATATTATATACAAAAGTGTGAATAAACATAAAACGATAATCTTTGAATTCCCAGACAAGGGAGGGTTTAAGGGTTTAAAACGGATTGGGACCCCTAGAAATTAATTACAAGCAATTCTAAACAATACCGAGCTGCCAAGTTGTTATCATAAGTTTGTCATATACAAAGAATTCAGTTTTAGTACATAAAAATAAATTAGTGGTTTTGCAGATTTTTTATTTATTTTATCCGATAGCCTTCAATTTCTTCCCCTATTTCTACAGGCGGAAATAACAAACAATATATTTTTTTAATTTTCTATAAGAACCATGAAAATTGGCTTCAGCTTCAGCTGTCACAGTATATATGATTTCTTTTATTGATAACTGTTTAAAAATATATAATATATAAGTTTTCAAAATATATATAGAGAACTTTTTTAACCAAGAAGAGCTAAATTTGTTACTAAATTGTACCTACAAATCTAAATTTTAATCAAAACTTGACCTACCTTGTCAAACAGATGGTCCATCTCGGTATCTTCATCTTCAAAATCCCCAGAACCTGACTCGTCATCTTCTGAGTCACCCGATTCGCTCTCTACAAAAAAACAACAACACAAATATGTTTTTTTCACAGCGGATTTCTTTTCCAAAAATATAAATGAATAAATAATAAGTACCAAAATGACATATTTTGATATAGTGGGTTTAAATTCTTAACTACTTAAAATAGAAACAAACCTCCGCCATTTTCATCATTGTCTGACGAATCATCATTTTCACCTGAAATAGAGATAAGGTAAACCTGTAAGTAATATATAATAGCCAAAGATACCGCAACAGAATTAACCAGCTAAAACTAAGACCTTTTCACTTAAATTCCGCTAATTAATCATTCTGAAGGGCGCCCGAACACCAAAACCAAATAACAGCCTATTTGGATATAAAAGCAAACTGAGAAAGAAGTTTGAATTTTAATTCAAAATTTTTACTTTTGACCGTTTTTTAATTTAATTCAACCCTTCCTAGATCGTCGTTCGAAAATCAATCGAGAGATAAGTGTAAGTGTGTAAAGACGCCCTAGTATCCAATTTTTGCTAAATCTTACTACTCACCAGATTCCTTTGGAATTTCTTCACGTTTGGCCAAGTACTCCAGGGCTTTTAAACTAGCCTCGATGTCATTGACATCTCCACTCCGTGCAGTCATTTTAACAGCACCATCAGGCAAGCCGGCCATAGAAAAATCACGTTTTTTCATTCCCAAGCCACTACCGTGTTCGACAAGGCGTTTTCGTCTCTTCACCATACCGCTCGATTCCATGTCAGGAGTAGAGCGCTTTTTCAGGGGAGGAATATAACCACTGCCTTCGACGGAGCGCCGTCTCCTTGAATTCATCCCGTTACCTTCAGGGATAGAACGCTTTTCAATATGGCCACTTCCTTCGATGGAGCGCCGTCTCCTTGAATTCAGTCCACTACCTTCAGGGATAGAACGCTTTTCAATATGGCCACTGCTTCCCATGGAGCGCCGTTTCTTTAAATTCATTCCACTACTTTCAGGAACAGAACGTCGGTTTTGTTTTGGTCTATTTTCCTTGGTAACCGTATCTTTTTCTGCAGCTCTTTTTCCCGGCATCGACTTCATGTGTTTATAAGTCATCAAATCATAGATGTCCCGCTTCTTCTTCTTGTCAGCGTTCGCCTTCTTTTTGGCACTTTTGTCGTATTTCTCGACAAATTCACCTTCATCAGTTTCACCAAGTGTCATTCGACGGTATTCGAAACGAGGCTTCTCATCTAAGTGAGAAAAAAAAAGAGATATAGAATTACCATAGATTAACAATTACTTTTGTGTTAAATTTTGTACAATTACTGCAAAACGGCGTGTCTCCCTATTTTTCCTTTTTCCAGTCTTGAAATTGATTTGTTTTATGCAAAACAATAACAGCCAAGACCAAGAAAGAATAACATTTAATAAGAGAAGTATGCAAAATAATGAAGAAGAAAAGACCTTTGACTTGGAATGAATAAATGGGTTTGTGTGTATGTATGAAATGATATTATTTAAATAGTATCTAAAAGCTGTTGAGAAATAATAAACACAAAATCTTGCTTGTAAAAAGGATACACAAGGATTCATTGAGGTATTTTTCATCTTTTCCTACTAACTTATATTTCTAATTGTAAGTCTATAAACAAAATCTTATAGATACCGTCATCTTCTTCTTCATCATCGTCAATACTTCTCGTTTGACGTCTGTATTGTTCGACATTCGCCATGTACGCCGTCAAAAGGTCTTTGCCGTCTTCTGGGTCATAGGGATCGCTGTCCTCACTCACTGACCTTTTCTCGCGTTCCACATCTCTCTTCTCAGGTGCAAAGGAAGTCTTACGAAGTATATCGTGAACAGCTATGATAATATGAAAAATTAGAAAAAAGAGCAGGACTTCCAAAATGTTCAGTATTAGACCTTCTGATCAAATATTCACCCAATTTCTTTGCGAAATTCCCAAAGCATGCCACACTACATCGTGCAAATGATGGTTTATGCTGCTTACGAGCTACTTACTGGTTGAAATAATGCTTTCGTATCATTAAATAAATATGGCTTGGAAAGCAATTAACCAGATGATATTTTTAATTTATTGATACCATTCATTTTAATATCGCTTTAGGCTCAATAATTAAAGCGCTTTAAATTTGATGAAATGTTGAACGAAATAACATTGAAATTACATTTTTAAATTTATATTTCGCTCAATTTAGGTAGATTCAGTTTTTGTTTGTATCTTGAACTTTGTAAAAACAGTGTAATTCGTTTTAACTCACCACCAAGTGATGCAAGCGCCGACATTTTTTCTTGCATGATCAACGCATCTTCCTCGTCATCTTCACGTTTCACTTTGTTTCCCTTAGCAGCTATCTTATTCTTTTTGCTGACACCTGAAGAAAAGGAGACATTAGTTATTGAGAAGTTTAAAACCCAGGGGGTTAATTGCATTACGATATATTTCTTGCAGTAAGCGGGACACATATAATCAGATGTTCCATGGAGTTCAATATTATTGAACAAACTTGACGTTCTCAAAGGAGACTTTTCCCAGCCAGTACACGACGTTTTATGGACGTTGATGGTACGTTAAAACGTTGAAAAGATTTTAATAACGTTGATAGAGGTTAGAAGTATTATCGAGAGCATGATAGCTATATAATTTATAATGTTTTAAGGCTGTAACGTTGTCAAATTAACATTGTCTTTTATTGAAAAGTGCTCCATTGAATCAGGCATTATTATTCAGCGTAGTCTAAAGACTCATCTCTACTAAAGGTTTTTAACGATCGTCTAAATTTGAACCCGCGTTGAAAAAGAAAATCGTGTGGGTAAATAAGCAAAATGGCGAGCGAACATGAGACGAACGACGAAAATCTATTTCTTCCGTGCATTGTGACGATTGCTACCAACTATTGACTAATGCAAGTTAGCCTTAAAAAAACATTTAATGTCGTGGTGGAAGAGATGAGGTATTCACTTACTTGGAAGAAGTTTTTGAGCAGCTAAAAGAAAAAGAAAAAAAGAAAATAATTTTTTTATACATCTTTTTATGTCCCAAAAATAGTTTTTATGGTAAATGCTAACGGAACTAACCTGTCAAAGCAGCTTGGGCAGCTAAAATTAAAACAAAAAAAAATGTTTAGAAAGATGGAAGTTGTTGATGATAAGTTGTGGACAGTAACGCTGAATTCAATTCATGCGAACATAAAATGTTCACAAGTTCTTAACAACAACAGTTCAAAATTCTTGTAGCAAGCGAGGTAAAAATAGTTCATACCTTTTACAAGATGTGTCGCAACGTTGGCTATTAATAAATGAATAAATAAATATTTATAAGTAAAACAATAAAGGAAAAATATTAAAGTGTTAAAATGATCTACACGAAGTCCTTAACAGAAAAATATTTGTAAGTGTAATATTTACCTTCAAAAATGTTTTACAAAACAAAATGGTTGGCATACATCACAAAGGCGAATTTAAAACAAAACTCTCAGGTGGAGAGTAATAAAAATGAAGACAAAAGTGTCTCATTTTTTAGAATAATTTTCAGGGGAACTCAAAACAGCTATGCTACTAGAGTCAGTGAGTAGATGCTTAAAAATTCGATATTTCCTTTCCGTAAAAAAATGCCCACTGCTAAAGTATAGGCAATTAGCCTTCTCTCCTCTTCTTCGCACTATCGTATCAAATGTAGTGATAATAACATAGAACACTCACCTCCTTGTGCATCTAAAGAAAGAGAAGAAAAAATGAAAAAGTTAATAAAAATAATACACGAGGAAAGATCTACATGTTACTTTAATCTAAACGTAATGATGTTCTCTGTTATTTCAGAAAAAAATGAAAACTTCAAGTCAATAAAAACGGTAAACCATACAGTTTTTCCGACTTTTTATTTTAACAACGTTCTCAATAACCGGCTTCCTAAATGGGTAGTTCTTTTCCCGAAAGTTCCGCTTATCAAGCGTACATGGAGTAATACACAAAACGTAAAAAAACCAACTTGAAACAAAAACGAACAGACATACCTTGCTGAACTGATTTTACACCCGCTAGCGGTTGCCCAGGGTAACTGTTAGCTAACGGTTGCGCCATGCCAGCCATGCCCATGTTGTTGACGTCATAGAAGGATTGGACGCCTTGTTCTGCGGCGACTAACGCGTCGCGTTTCTTCTCGTCATCATCAACTTTGACGAAATCAAAATCACTTGGATCGTACTCCATACCATCTAAAGAGAGAAAGCAAACGGTATAATAACAGTAGTCAATGAAACCCTCCATTAACACGTCATCTAATAAGAGAAATCATTTGGCCGTAAAGTCTCTAATGATTGGTCTGATGTTAAAAACGTAAGACAGAATAACTAGAAATACTTTTTTAAACAAAAATAACATTCATTATTGAGAAACCGGCAAGGGGACCGGAACAAGTTAAGCTTTGAAATACTTTATTTCGTTTATGTGTAGGCTATAATATTAGATATAGACAATAATGAAAAAATCTTAACAACTCACCAGTTGAGTATATAGAGTTATGGTAATAACCACCACATTTCCGGCCAGCATCACCTTGACACTCACTGTTGCAATCGTTATCTGGCAGGCTACCATAGCGACCGAACGCGTTGCCACAGAAACACAGATAGCCGTACTGAACGCCGGCGAATTTGTAGTTTTGGTACTGACACTCCCGCACGCACGTCTCGGGTGTAGTGGAGTAACGCGTGAACCGTTTGGGGAGGTCGCGGAGTGGGCGCATGTCCTTGAAGCAACCTTGGTAGTCTGGTGAATAGAGAAAGAATAAAAAATATTGGAACATTCATGTTTCATTTTGGATGTACAAAGGTTGTCTCTAATACATTTGGAAAACAATGAAGATTACAGTTATCTTACATGGTGTATCTGTGTAGATCTTCTTCATAAGAGGTGCTTTCTTTCCTAATAAATAACAAACAAGAAAATATTGAATTGAAAAATAAACGGTGCATGGTTCACACAAATTTACATTCTTTTCGGCTGGATTCTAGGTTAGGGCTCCTACCTTTCTCAACTGTCACGGCAGTTTGGTTACTACACAGACAAGGTGATTGAGTTAACATGGTATGGGGGAAGCAGCTTCGCTCACAGACACCATCTTTGCTTTTTACGGAAGTTCGTACTTCCGGGTTCGAGTCTTGCCCCTGAAAGCTCTGGCGGTAAGGGTACGCTTGTGAAGGGTCCATTTGTGCGGAATATGCAGCCGGATATGTCTGTGGTGTAACAGCGGCCGCCTCTGGATATCCAGTTGCCATTCTAACGTTATCGCCGTAAGTCGGATAGGCACCCATAAACGCGGGTGCTTTGGGCGGGAACGATTTAGTGGCAGCATCACCAGACACTTCTTTAGCACATTTACAGGGCGATTCCATGGCAACAATGTAAGGGTGGCAGGCGCTTTGGCACCACTGACGGGTGTACGCACCAGCATCGACAGAAGGTGCTGTCGAGTTCTAAAACACAAAAAATAAGTGATTGTTAAAACAACAGAAAATAAATTATTAAGACATAATTTGTCACAACGGAGATGAAAAAGATATAAACTACTACCACTTAAAAAAGTTCAGAGCTTCGGAATTTCTCTAATCGCAAAACAAATATGCTCTTTGATTTAAAAGGTATCATGCATGGTTACAAGAAAAGGACAACGATACGAGACATGGTTAACAATTTTCCATGTCCCAATTTCTTAGTTCGACAGTAATAGAGATGGTTTAAAGGGACCAAAAAACACTAGCAGAAAGTTCAAGCTATCTAGGTTATGAACTATTGTATTTTAAGATTAAATATATCCAATGGAAATGCCCTAATTTAATTTTATTTTACTGTATCCTTTTTGTGTAAAAATAAAGAAAAAGTGCATAAAACTTTTGACGTAAAAACGTTATGCATATATGTATGAACCCGTAATTTTTTTATGAAAACCCAAAAAAAGAATCCTGAAAAGCTGTGGTTTTTTGTTCCTTTTTTAAAAGAAGAATATTAAGTGAGACGTACTTTCAATGTGTTTGTGCTATTAACGAGTTGGTTGTTGCTAGTAGAGAAAGATGCAGGCTGGATAGCATTAGGATCTTTAGGAGCATCAGGCACCTCTTGGGTAACCAGGCTAGCTGGTGACATATTTTTAACGGGCTTGTCAGTCTGCGTCTGTTTAGGGTTATCCGGCTTTTGACTCTTAGACTCCTTTAACATCATGTTGCATGCACATGGGGTGAGTCTGGCAACCGGGTTAGGATAACAAGCCTTCTTGCAAACACAGTCTGGTGAGTTGTCATTGTCGTTGCAAAGCTGAAGAAACGTAGAAAGAGAAGGTACTGGTTGGTGACAGGAGATAAAAAAGTAGTTCAAACATTTTAAGCGGGATTATAAATTATAAATTTTTTGATGCCTTTCACTTGTTTGAATATTAAGAAATACTTTTCAGTGCCGTAGGAAGCAAAATTTTTTTTTTTTTTTTTTTGGGGGGGGGGGCTACACTGTTATTTAAACGAAAGCAAG
>JAUEKX010395443.1:4976-17036 GCA_031834005.1 Dendronotus venustus
ACAACAACAACAACAACAACAACAACAATCTCCGTCCTCATTACTTGTGCCGACCAGTCTTACGTCGTCTCAAGGAGTACTGCCGTTGTCCACAGACCACCTCTCCCCGCGTTATTCGCAGCAACGCAAACTAGACGGTCATCATTACAAGGCGACTGTTTCGCCGACCTTGCAACCAGCCAACAGACTAATCACCTCAGGTTAGTATTCGCTTTTTCCATACTCAAACCCAAGTCCAATTACGGTGAGTGGGCTTCTCTACTTCAAATTGTTCTATCGCCAATTTAAATTTTATTCCATCGTTCAAACGAGAACACAGTGCTAGGAAAAGTATTCGTGGAACTCACTCCACTAGCCTCTGTTAGACTTGTAATGAGGAGGAGATTTGAACTCAGCCCGTTGTTTTTATCGAATTTAAAGTCGAATAGATAAACCAGGAATATACTAGGTTTACTTAATCTTCTCGTTTATAAATTATTTGTTTGCTAAAAATTATTTTTGTCAGTAAAACATAATCGTTAAAACAAAATATTTGGCAAATACAATTTGTCGCTAAAAATAATTTGTGCATATGAACCTTTTTGCTGGTATTTTTGGACCTGAAGATTCCTTTTAGATCTAAATAGATTTTGTAAGAGCTTTTCCTGGAATTTGACATCGTATGTAGTTGCTTCGAAAAACCGATAAATACAACTGACCCCCTGGCAACCGAAAAACATTAACTCAAAAACTTTCTAGAAAGAGTTTCAAATAATTTCTCAGCTATAAGCAGGTTATAAGCAAACAAACTATTATTGTTGGTGATGTAAGATCTTGATAATAAAAATCTACACACACCACTGGAGGAACTTATTCAACTAAACGGCTTTTAACAAACTATCAAAAAAAAACCAGCGAAACTCCAAAAGACTCTGAAACACTTTTTATTTTTTTGCAGATACGTCGAAGATTGAAGGTGGTGGTTGCGACTCGAGCAAAACAAATCGACGTTCAGCAATCGAGATACGGCAAGAAAACGAAGCGAAGAAACTCGTCATCGATCCGAGAGTAAGTATATACGTATCTAGAACTTTAGCTCTACGGAGGAGAATAATGTCTGCGAAAAAATAAAAGGTAAAAATGTTCTCCTTAGCAGATGTTTGACAGATGCCTAAATATGTGCCTGCCACTAAGTACAGGACGGTAACAGGAATGAAATTCTAGAATTATTCACGTGGTACCTATATTTGAATAATAGCACTGCTTCTTTCTGTGATGTAAAAAACGAAGTAAAACTGTTTTAAAATAATTTTTTATTCTAGACTTACTCCGTTCTTATCAATTGATAAAGGAACTCAGGCTGAACATACTAATGTTCTTAATTTTTAAGCAAAATCTCAGCCTCGACATTCTTATAAACTATGTTTTTATAAAAAATTAACAACGTGCAATTCGAAAACCTCATTAATTCGACAAAACTTTTCATTCCCTTCATTAAACTTTACTCGTTGCCGTTTACTCCCCTGAGAGTTTAATAAGGAAAATGTCTTAATAATCAGCCACAAGTTACCCGCTTTCATTCATTTTTTTTTTAGCGAACAAGACGAGATTCGGAAAAACGTAAGTTTTATTCCATCGTTGTTTTGTTTCCCATGAAAGAAAGCATAAACTTAAGTATTTCAAACAAGTATTATACATAAACTAGCTGAGAGGCCATGGCCGCCTCCGGCATTTGGCTCGAATTCTTTCGCTTCTTGACCTACTATTTTGAACATGCCCATGGATACTACAATATATTCTCGTTAAGTGATACACCGGATAAGTAAGGACGCCGGTTTATTAGTACGGAATGTTAACGCTCGATAAGTAATACGCTTTTTCGAGCGTCCCACTTAACAAGAATATATCATATTAATTTCTACATTATAATAATTTATATATTTATAATGTCATAATCTTTATAATTCCCTAATTTATGATAGCGGATATTTACACAAGAAGGAATTTCATTCTTTGTATTGAAAACAAAGTAACACATCCACGAGAAAATATTAAATCACTGATCTCATCAGTTAAGGTAGAGGTAGAGTGATGGAGGGATGGAGGGATGGATTTCCTTAAGCGAAACCCGTTTTGAAAAGTACACAGCCCATACACGACGCTGCATGGATGTTGTGACAATGTCCATTTAACGTCCTGTTCAGGCTTTGGTATGCATGAGGAATTGCTGAGGAAAAATTGAAAAACTTTGCAATAATCTTCCTTGAGTTTTTTTTTAGATAAACGCGTCGCTAAAAAGACAAAATAGTTCATCAAGGTTCGATTGAAATAATTACGATTTTGTTATCTAGAACTGAAATCGCCTGTAGCTGAACCAGCCCCAGTCGACGAATTCAAATGCACCTTACCTGGGTGTAACAAGTCTTTCCGAAAGAAACATCTGCTTGATTATCATCTCAAGTATTATCATACCGCGAAACCAACCGTAAGAAGAAGTCGGTCTTCAGGTACTTTATCCTTTTTCATAGTCAAAAATTGTTTTGCAAATTCTATTTCGGTTTTTTGTAATTTGACTTTAATCCAGTGGCAGATTTTGACGGTCGACGATATCGGCGTAGGAGAGTGAGAAGACAATTATTCGCACCAAAACTTTCAAATTATACACTTGGTTTTTTTTTTTGCTCTCCTACGCGTGTTTTTTTTGTGTGCCAGACTTTTACATCCACTTATGCAGTTTATCTACCTTGGTAGCTTTAGAAACACAATTTTGAATTTTTTTTATTATTATTGTTATACGTGTATGTTTTGATATCTGAAGACTTTGGTTTGGAGTTATTGACCATTGAAACAGGTGATCATCAGTATTTTGTTTACTCTAAACCAGTAAAGTTTATCATGTGTTTTCTATTTAGTTTCGGTATCATCCACTGACTCAAATCCACAGCAAGGATATTTAAATCTTCTTGCGTCACCGTCAACTCCCACCTTACCATCAAATGTTTCACCAAAGAATACTTCAAAACTAGAGGTCAGTTTCTTTCGTTTTTATTTGGACAAACTCATCTTCTATATTGGTGGAGTTCCTTTGTCTGGATACCCAACTGTTTTCTATTAGCAGCACTTCCAGGCCTTGTTTATCTGTCGTTCAGGTCTGTGTTTTATGACGTCCACTTTCAAATCCATAGTTAGTTACGTGGATAAAGCTAGCGGGCACTTTATATGTCCGCTGTGACTTATTGATCAATAGACACGATGATAATGCAATTTCTAAGCTAAGCTAACCTTTATAATAGTGTATAATTTACGCCAACAACCTTAATTATGACGGTAAAGCTATTGTTGCTTGTGTCATTTCGTCTACGAATATTTACTGCGACCGATTAAGAATACGATAGGACACTAAATATACAAATATGGAGTCATTGATCAACAATAACGTTAACAATGTTGAAATATTGGAACGCATTTTACTCACAGTTTAATATAGCTATGTTGTATCCAGAGATTATTTAGAGATGCCGTTGTGCTCGTATCAAAATGTACTCGTTTTTAGTGTCGCGCTTTTTAATGCGCACATTGGATACATCGAAGGCCAAGATGTGTTGTCGTCAACCCGCAATGCATGGTCCAATTTTTCCATCAATTCTTTCATGAATGGTGTTTTCACTTTTGTAAATAAATCTTTGATAGTACTTTTTTTTTTAATTTTCGAACAATTTCCTCAACAAAATCCCACTGGATACGTCACTGTATAGCTCGACTTTTAAAACAGTTTAATTTTTTTTTTTTTTTTATCTATTCCTTGCAGGAGAGTGGTTGTTCGTCTATCACAAACATCTCCAACGAAATCGACGTTCTCGAAACGAGCGACGAGGACGAGGACGAAGAAGAAAGCGAAAGTGAAAGTGAATTCGTAACGGTGGATGAGTGCGTCAAGTGCGTCTGTCAGGACGAGTGCGAACTAGGTTTTATGATACAGGTACTTTTAAGTCTGGAAGACACTGGAAATTTGCTGCGACTTCTCGGAACTAGTCAAACAATTTTTATTTGATGCTGATTGCAAAGTTTTATTTTTACTCCACTTTTGTTCATTTTTGTTTCCTTTCGTTTTGCAGAACTATTAAAATTAACTTTAAATTAATTTTTAGAGCAGGTAACCTATTCGAACACTCTCTTTACAACTGCCTTTTGGGGGTAGTAAAATGATATGTTTCTTATTTGTTTTGAGCTTTCAGTCCCATGTAAATGTTATTTGGATTTTTAAGATTTTGTAAACCTGAACCTAAAGTTCTTTATAACTATGTTTCTGAAGTGTGTCCACTCTTGTTTACTTTTTCAGTGCGAACAATGTTTTACATGGCAGCACGGCGAGTGTGTTGGCTATAACACACAGAAGAATGTACCGCTGTTTTATTTATGTCACGTGTGTTCTAACCCTAAAGGTTAGTTGCTAATTGAAAAGGACCAAAAAACCCACTGATCTTTAATATGAAAAAAGAACATCTTTAAATTAGTTTGGAGTTATTTTGGTGTTCCAACATTCGTAACGTTTGTAACAGCGTTGATTTTGTTGATTTTTATTACTACCTGAAGAGGTAACTAACATTTTCCAGCGATTATGGAGAGATTATGAAGTGTAACCAGAAAATTTGTTTCTACCCAACTTAAACCGGATATGAATTGTAGCTACTCCAGATAATATATAATTAATTAGATGTACGAGTGATGAGTATATTCCATCGTCGCTCGTAAATCTAATTAATTATATATATAGCTTTGAGTAACTACAATTTATCAAGGGTTAACGTTTTGATTAGATACTTTTTTTTTCTGGTCACCTGATGTATGCTGTCAGTTATATTTTCTTCACGTATTTTTGTTTTATTTTTCAGGACTTCGACCTTCCTGTACATATAGTGTAAGTAAAGCGTTTAACTCTTCGCTGGCGAGGTTCGAATAAACGTCATTTTTATCGAACATTATTATCAAATCCATAACATATGCGTGGCGTTCCAAGCGATTTTGAGTACAATCATTAAAATATCATTAAGTATAGGTGTGAAGTATGCTTTTGTTTCTACACTATTAATTTAAGAATGGATTTCATTGCTTTTTTTATGATCTGGGATATACTCCAAATCGCCTGAAACGTCACATATACTAACCATCTCTTGCGTCGCCTGCTAAGCAATAGCCACATCCTGTTCCCAATTTAACCTATGTTCTTTGCGTGCATAACCTCCACATGTCTTGTTTCGATACCGTATCTACCATTTTGAAAATAACGTACAGACACACACAACTTACACACACACACACTTATGTTTCTGCTCCTTTAATATTCGAATAGAAAGAATATCCATTAATAAAGGTTTTAGTCCACAAAATTATATAACTTCATATCAACAAATAAACCCTCTTCTCACAGAACGATTACACGTGGCAGAGGTTCGGTCGGATACCACCTGTCGTCGATGTGGTTAACGAATCGAAAATTACTGACCCTGCGTTGAGAGAATCACTAGCCTCAATACGACATGTCGACAAGGAGGATGAGGAGATTTTGGCGAACATCATGATAGCATCTCATGCGATGGTAACGGACCTAACGAACATCAGAGATGTCCTGCAGAATGTCAGACACAGATTCCTAAGTGCGAGGTAAGTTATTTGTGTAAAGTGTGGATTAAGTGGTCGAATGGTAGTGTTGAATGAACCTTTGCTGATTACGGTAACCCACTTATACGGGGATGGCGACGGAGCAACTTGAAACAACAAATGTTGCCAAGTATGCTAAGCGATTATTTTGACCTTCTTAACCCTTTAAGTGCCGGATGTTGAGTATACTCGACACGATAACACCTTTCTTTATGTCCAAAAGCGAAACCACAGGTAATTGAAATTGAAAAGTACCTTGGGCGACAAAGGGGAAGGCGAGGCGCGAGGTTGACTAAAAGGTACTTTCACTTTGGACGATTTCTTGGCACTTAAAGGGTCGAATTCCTGTCAAGAACAAAATGTTTTTTTCGTTAATGGAATAAGACCTTTAGCCAAGAGGAACAGATGCGCAGATATCATGTCTCTTTAAAGTAGGACTTTTATTAGGTCTCTTTCAAAGTAATTATTTAATACGACGCAACCAGGAATTGAATAGCGAATTCCTATGGGAATTGGCAGTAGGTGGGGTGCTCCACTTCATTATTTTTCTTTGACCTAGCACGAACAAGAAGTGGACGAGACTCGCTATTTAACTGATATTGATGTAACGCCGCTCCGTCTACTTGTATATTGCAGTATATTCGTAATTTTATAGCAGTTATGTTTCTCTTTTCTTTAGGAATATTTTGATAGTTTTTATTTTTTAATTAAATTTTCAAATTTACGTATAATAGTTCATCTAAAGAAGATCAAGCACAAACAATTGAACAACAAACAACTCTACAGATGGACGACGAACAGTTAGAGAAACTCCTTCTCGCAATCAAAAACAATAGTCACGGAAAGATTGTAAACGAGGAAAAAAGTACAGATGCCCCAAACATTAACGATAGACCCGAAGTTCCTCATAAGTCAGACGTTAATGATAAGGGAGATAATAGTTTGGTGGAGGTAAACGAGAAGACTGAGACTGCTCATAATGAGGTGAAACAAGAAGAAGATCAGAAAAAAGAAAAACATACTAAAATGGAGGAGCTTGTCGAGGTAAAACAAGAATACGGAAACGATTTGGGTGTGACGAAACCGGTCAAAACAACCACCGACCAATCAAAGATGAACGAGACACTTGACACAGACCAATCAAATGTGAGCATGAATATTAACGACCAATCAGAAACCGAAACAGAGACAGCTGATGAGCAAATAGATTGCGAAATGACAGAGGAAGAAGGTATGAAGGTGACCGAAAAAGCCAAAGAGTGGGATGAGAAAGCGAAAGTGAAAGTAAAAACGGAAGAACTCGATTTCAATGACGTTACGAAGAAAGAAGATGCGTATAGACCGTTCTCGTCTCTCGCAGGACTGCCCACGCTCCCTACCGTGGACGGACTCACGCAGAGCGAAATAGTGGCACGATTCGAACTGTTGCTCGAAGTGGAACGTATAGAGTGTGAAGTTGAGAAAAGGATGAAAGAACTGAACACACAACTAGATGGTATGTCGTCTCTCTTTCTGTCTCGGAAAATGTGGCGGTGGGTGACATTTAGACAATGGGCACAATAGAATGTTAGATCTTGTATTCTATTGTTTACGCTATTTAAATGTTGCCCGCTGCAACATTTCCAGTCTAGTGGAGATTGGCTTTAACCCTTCATTTGCCGAGAATGTTGGAAATTCACGATTATTGATTGTTGAAATTTTAGACCGTTTTTTATTGCCCTTCGTTTGTACTTTACACTTTTTTTATAAGCAACTTTATTTCACATTCAGCCTCCATTGTTTATGGGTTACTTAGCGTTTAAGGTTGGACGATGGAGACAGGAAATTTGGATTTGGATTTTTGGCGTATTTTTTGTATTTCTTTTTGCAAACTAAATGGCGTACTTATCATAAAGCTCTATATGTAATAGTTGCTTTTAGTATAGGGCAGCAAGCCTAAAAGTTGCTTATAAAAAACTTGATATGCGAAACATAAATTTGTTTAATTTCCAATTGCAATTTGTCCCCTAACAGACATTCACCAGCGGGCACACACCGTCGTAAAAACGTTCAAATGACGTCGTTCTAACGTCGTATGCCGGCTGGGTCAGTGTTGTTACAAACGTGTGCTTTGAGATTGTTTCATTTTATGTTTATTTCTATGATGGTTTTACGAAAATATATTTCGTTTAGTGCTGGAAAAGGAGTACGACAGCATTGATCGTTCGAAGGAGGTGCTACAACAATTCAAACAGAAATTCCAACTGCCTGACGTGAGCTCCCTGTCGAAGTTCTTGCAACGTGTTAAATGGACAAGTATTATCAGTGAAATGCAGTCATCAATCAGCTGATCATCTTTACCGAGTTGTCCAGTTATGGCTCCCCAAACGAATTGTGATTCTCTGGGTCATTTCGCAAATTCAATGTTTTCTTTCCTTCATAGGTGGAGAAGTGTCGAAGTCACGGTTATTACGTTAGTTTTATGTTAGGCTATTTGTATATATTTGCTTAAACAGTATATATACTTATAAATTCCTATCTTGTAGAACCAATTTGACTTTCATCTCAAAACTACTTTCAAACTGGAAAGAATCGAAAAATAAAAATAAAAATGACTTATTTGATGGTTGTTGAAAAAGAAAAAAAAATAAGCTTACGATTAATTTTCGCCTACCTTTTACATTTTTCTTTTTTATATCTAACCTGGTTAAAAAGTCTCTAGCTTTTATCGATATATACAATGCACTATCTACTATACAAATACAAAATCCCGGGAGCAAAAGCTCATTTCTACATGTTTAGTGAACTGAAAAAATAGAAGAAAAATGAAGTATGACAATCAACTTTAACAAAAACAACAAAAAAAACAAAAAGATCATCAGACTTACTTGTGAATGGCCGAGATTGCTGGAAGTAGCTCAAGACCCTCTACTCCCAGTTTTTCTGTTGTCAGCCTAAATTCGCCTCTGTTTCTTTTTAAACTGTTTAATTTCATCCCCCAATAGATTTGACCTTGCTATAGGCATTATCCCTATATTTAGTTTCCTGCATTCCATCCTTCTGACGTAATAAACGAAACTAAAAACGATAGAAGGCACTTGAGCTGATCCACTTACAGTATAAAACCCATAATTGGCTTACCTCCCAATCTTCAACCTTATTCACAGAGTTAATTACCAAAGGAGGTAATCCTTCCTAATTGCCTCGTTAATTAGCTTTTACATTGACAAATTAATATTGATTAATCTCTTGGTAATGTTTATTTACCACTACATCTTAAAGAGAGTGTTAGTTGCTGATGCATTTAGTTGGACAAAGTTATATGGATAGCAAAACTGTCTATTGGTGAAATGTTTGTAAAGGCCGGGTAATGTGTATTAATCGGGGAACTTCTTTCAAGAAAAAACGAAAATATCTTCGTTTCGATTAGTTATACGAGTTGGGAGCTATTGGTGTTGGTTCGTTGGTCATCAAATGCCATTATCAAATTGTTGTGTGGATGTGTGTGCGTAGAGACAGTTTTTAACACCTTTTTAAGTGGCTTGACAAAACAGTTCAAACTGTTTGAGGTATGATATCTGGTGGGGATTATGACAAATTACTCCTCGTATAACTTTTACTAATACAAGAAAAGCAGAGGCGGATCTAGAGTGCGTTAAACATCTGTGAAGGTGAGCTAGAAATCAAATATAAGATTTTTTTCAAGAATAACTTTTTTTTCTCTCCTCCGGAGATATTTGATACACTCTGGATCCACCTCTGCGAAGAAATTTGTCGGAAAGTAAATTTGTGTAAAAGAGAGTGAGAGAGCCAACAACTCATTGATTTGTTATATGGTAAATATTTTCGAAAGTGCTCTCATCTTCACACCTAAATGAAATACATGAAATTATTAATAACAATAATTTAGAAATGTGTTTCTATCTGGTTCCATGTTTGGTGATTAGGAAGCCTGGCTTAGCAAATAAATTTGGCTGAAATTTACGTGTTGTTGTGGGGCTGCACTTTTGCGCTTTTTTTTGGTCTCCTCGTTTCGCTCTTTTCTATTGTTTTTGGTTAGCTGTCTATTAGATGAGACTATCCGACAATTCTAGCTTTAGCAGATTCTTGTTGATTACCTAACTGTCTTCAACGTATTTCTACTTTTGAGCAACCAAGTTGGTAAGAGTTGGAGTCTAAGCAACAATTGCTAATCAACTCCCTAGTCTCAAATCTTGGTAATGAAACATAAAATCTTGTTATCTTATTTTTATCCTAAATAACTGAGAAATGGACATTGCTTTATGTTTTTCCAATCAAAATCTTCTTCTCTTAGACATTTATGTTAAAGGTACTAGTATTTTTTTTTTTTTTTTTTTTCATTCGAAATACATCTATAGTATTTAAAGCTAGATCCCAGATCCCAGATAGCGTTTATAGTTCACTCAGGGTTCACAATTCACATAGGCAGATCTAGAGTGAGGATCGTCAAATACACATGCAGAAGAGCAACAAGACAATTACATGTTGAGAAACCTTATAAGATAATTGTCTTTTAACTCTCCATCGTGGATGTTGTGTAAATCCAAATCCGCCTCTGAGAGCTCAATCAAACCTTCCTCAACATTTTGAGACGAGTGGTTTTATGTTGATTTGTATTTCGATTTCTAATTTCTGTTGTTCGTTCGTTGTTAAAATGTCTAGAAAAAACTGGAAGTGAATAACAAGTTAATTCGTAAAAAAAAAAAACAGCAAAAGTTTCTGCCCGTTTATGTATATTTACTTCTTTTTCTCTAACTAACTAATCTTGTAACTTTCTAGTAAGCTAATCGGACCAACAGTGTACTTAAAACTTATCTATATTATTTTTTTGTACCTTCATTGTTTGTAGTAAAGAGATTAAAGGTTCTTGATTAATCTTCTTTAATTCAATTCTTTAAGCGTATAGATGTTCCTTCCGTCTCTCTGTTTTACTTTTTCGTGTTCTTTATTTTATATTAAACGCAATCTATAAGTTAAAACAAACTTTGTTTGGGTGTCTTCATGTATGGATGCACCATGTTTTAACTTATAGATTACGTCATTGAAATACCTTGGATTGTACTTCGGTTTTACAACTTTTGAAGTATACACGTAAATTTTGAAATCATGTTACGATGATTCGATTTTCCAAGTCTTCAGAATGTACTTGTTGTTATTAAGCTAATCCTTTGATTTATTCTTTAATTCTTTTTTTTATTTACTCTTCGGATGTTCGAGAGAAAATGGCCTGCTGGCCGGTTAATTCTATTACTAGATCACCCGTCCTGGGATGAAAAGTTTATTAAAAAAGTGACTGACTGACTGAGTGTTATTTATTTACTGACATAAATACAAAAAGTAATATTATGCAAACTATAAAGTATTGTTAATATACCTTGCTAACTTATCAATCAGTGTGGAGACCATTTTTTAGCCAGAGACTATAGTATAAAATAATGGCCGCTATTTTCGTTTGATATGTTATTAATGGTTTACAATTTTGTGTTATGTTTACATTATCTTTTCGCGGTTTGTTTGTTTGCTTATTTTTTGTAGTTTTTATTTATTAAATTTGGTATTGGAGGGAAAGGAACTCCAATGTGATTTTTCTTTTTACTCTGGAGTGACTGAATTCGATGCGATTGTTTTGAGTTGATTTTTGTAAATTATTCCAGTGGAAGACGAAGTTATATTTTATAGAAAAAAATCCATGTGATGATGTTCTGAGTTTATATCTTTTCAGTTGTTTGTTAGTATTTCCTCTTGTGACTATTGATTCTGAGATATGTCTTAAATTCAATGTCGCTGTAACAGCAGCAGGTGTCAGGTTTTAAAGAACGTTAAATATAAGCTGAATGTTAGATAGGAATAATAAGGCGCGGTGCTGTTTTAATAAGCTGAACAGGTTGAGTTTTGTTGTCCTAAAGGAATTTGTTTGTAGACTTCTTCTTATAAATAAGGCACCAAATCAAGCGAAACTAATGTCGGCTAACCGCGAAAGTTCTCTTTCCCGTAAATCATCTTCATAATCTGTGAAAGTTGTGAAAAATGTCGGCGGAACTTACGAGTTTTACTCTGATTATATTTACGGCAAAATTTAAGAAAACGCTCAGATTGAATTCGTTTGGTCAATTAGTAAAAATTTGTTGTAGGACAGCATAGTAAAAATAAGTGCTCTTATCTTAAATACAAACACCGGGAGAACGAATTCCTATTTCGTAATTTTTGTGTAGGAACCCTTTAATAACAGCATTCGAGACTGAAAATATGCTTAAGTAAAACAACCTCCAGTCTCATCTGGATTTTAATATTTTAAACGATCTAACCACCTAATCTGGTCTGCTAAATTTAGTGCTAAAAACAGAAGTTTTTGAATTTTAGTGAAAAATCATGATTACGTTCCAATAATTTTTTTATGTCAAAATTTAGTGTTCTTCAAATTTA
>JAUEKX010395554.1:0-18721 GCA_031834005.1 Dendronotus venustus
ATGATTAACATTGTCATTAAGTTTAAGTATCTAGCTGCTATATGCATTATATAAGCTATTATGTCACGATTCTCCATCTTTATAGTCAGGCAAATTATGGAGAAGGCAAAGGAGAAGAAAGTGCCAATTCATTTCCATTTTCCTCGAGTTTATCATGGATGAATTGAAGAGTCTTAAACAGTTTCAACTAGATAGAGACTTAAGCACTGAAAAATACGGTACACTGATGATACCACTTTAGTATATATCTGTTATATTCGAGAAGCTACAGTTCTCTACGGCAGAATTAGAAGCAGCATGCTTGAAATGGGGCCTTAAAATCAACGTTTCAAAATGCAAAATAATGTCTAGTGAAAATGACATAATTTTCATTAATGGTGAAGCTGTGGAAAACATTGACTCCTTTGTATTTCTTGGGTCAACTGTCCCAAGCACTTCTAATGATATCAAGAGAAGAATTGCACTAGCCTGTTCGACCTGCATTTGATCGTCGCAAGAGTAACATCTGGAGCAGAAGAGATGTGTTCAAGCAGCTGAAAGTTCGACTGTACAAGGCATTGATCTTACCCTCGCAATCTGTAGATATGAAGCCTGGACCCTAACAAGAGCACTGGTCAAATCAAACTCGTGCTGACTTGAAAGTTCCACTGCTCACACTTGAAAGGAAAGCTAAAGACAGGGTTGGATGGAAACGAATTGTGGAGAAAGAATGTGCGAAGGAAGATTGTGCCAATAAGTTAAAGTTAAGTATGTCACGATAGAAAAAGACTGTCAAACCAGCAACCGTGTATCAACTTGTATAAACCATACCTTCTTACACTGTACAAAATTAAAAAATGAGCCCAAAATCAACCATGGAAATGAAAAAAGACATGCATTTAGCTCCTAACATTTAATTTTAATGAATTATAATCTTTATCAGAAAATCAAGGAAACCATGCGCCATTGTGTTTGTATTTTTAAAATATGACTTTGAGACGATTTTTCTCAAAACAAATTAATTTTAATTTAATATGTATTATGTATATGTACATCTCCCTCATTTACCATATTATTTATGTATTTAATTTTTTATTGATAAATTTAATACCAATAAAACTGAAAAATATGCATAAAAAAATCAATTAAAAAAACAAAAAAACATAGTTATAAAAACCTATTCCAATAAGTCATCTTTGCTTTCTTTGCTTAGACTGTGGGTGTAAAATGGGTTACTGTCAGGCTAAATTGTGTTTGTTTGTTTTGATTTCAAAAACTTCCTCTGCTGTCATAATTTATCGATTGTTCATTTGGATTTAAAAAATTTTTATTGTTATGTTTAATGGCCCTTTCATTCTCCTAATAAGGAATCTGCAATTTTCTCATTGATATTAAAATGAAAGCATTAGGATGTATGAATCATAAATTCATATAAAGGTATGAGATGATGCTCTGACGTTTTGCAAAAAACGTTATTTATCAAAAAGTGTACACAATCAAAATCATCTATTGTGGTGTCCTCGTCAAGGTGATCTGCTGTCTGCACACAAGTTATTTTTCAATGTGCATTAAAAAATAGTGGGAGTTAGATGCTCAAGATTAAAAATATTAGCAGTATTAATTGGATTGTTTTTGTCTTTCATTTTATAGTTTTGCATTATAAAAAGAGCTACACAGAACTCACAAGCTTCATTTTCATCATATCAATTTAACTTCTGGTTGAATAATCCACAACAAGACAATCAGGTTACTAACTTTCATACATACAACAAATGGCAACTATGGTTATGGACATTGTTGAGGATCAAACAAAAGATGCCAAATCTGCTCTTAGAAATGCTTTGAGAGCAAAAATCAAGTCTGGATCATCTTTTGAAGATAATGTTAATAGTGTAAGCAGTAACAGCAGTTATGAGGACACTTCTATCAAACTTATTGATGTAGAAACCATTGGAAATGAAAGTGATGAAAGTGGAGAGTCAGATGACAAAATGGATGAAAAGGTACCTAGGATATTAAACACTCTAACCTTACTATAAAGTTATGTTTAATGTTTACAAAATAATAGCGATACAAATTTTTGAAAGCCATTTATATACATTTAGGTTTGTACAATAATAACCCTGTTGGACAATGAGTATATATAGATTTTTGTATTGACGAAGACTAAATTTCCATACATTTTTAAGGAAACATTAATCCATTGTAATTTTTAATAGGCGGATTCCGAGTGACATATTATGTTGTCTTTTTTAGTATGAAACATTCTCAAGGTTTTATTAGCCAATTTTTTTTGCCTCTGAAACTTACACATGCATTTACTACTGGCAAAAATGTAAAAATTGGAATCTATGAATTATAAATATTATATACAATTATTTTTCCTTTTATTTTAGGAGTCCTCGTCATCAATAAGCACAATTCCAATTGAGGAAAGGAGACTAAGAAATCGTTTAGCTGCTAGAAAGTGCAGAGAAAAGAGAAAACAAAGGATACTCAACCTTGAAAAGGTAATTTCCATTTTGATACAATAAACATAACTTACTTGAGATAATGTAAACTGTTACACCACCAGGTAACTTGTTTTCTTGTCCTTTTAAATTTTGAGCCTAGCTTAACTCAAACATCATTGAGTGGAACTTTTTTCTCCTTGTTATAAAACTTTGTATTTTACTTTATTTTGAATCAAATATTAAAAATACAGATACCTTTTTAATGGATTTATAGATTAAAGAAATATTTTTTTAGAATATCTTTCATATTTTCTATATTAGATTTGTAACAACTTAGAAAGCCGGATCTCAATGCTTAATACTGAGATTGATGGTTTAGATGGCCAAAAGAAGAGTCTTACAAAGTTGTTGGAAAATCATAATTGTGTTCGCCTTACACCCAAGCCAACTGCTGTTATAACAAATTCAGTTTTATCTAAATGAGATACACCATTATCCTTGGTTTTTAGTCATTTTAAAATAACATTCTTATACATATACAAAACAATTAGAAAAATGAAATACGTTTTAACAATATTGTTATTTATACAATAGCTTCATAAGAATTTCGTATATTTGTAAATACTGTACATATAATATTTTTTTCATATTTTTCTGTAGATACAGTTAGTAAATAAGTTATATTTTATTGATTTCCGCAGTATATTTTTTTTATAGTAGAACATACATCTCATGATTTTGTTCTTCCGTTTTAGTACATATTAATTTTTACAGATAGGTATTTTTTTCTCTAACGTTTATACACTCTTGTATTTAAGAATGTCAAATTGACATTTTGAAGAGTTCTTGAAAACAGTTGATTTTACCTCAAAATTTTTCTTTTCTTTTTAAAAGTTGTTTTTTTACACTTTACCTCTCAACCTTTACGGTTTTGGGGAGAAAAAAAGAGCAGCGTTTCGCCATTATCCTTACAGTATGAGATAACTTCCTTTCCAATGACTTGAGATGAGAAGAAAAAAATTCGTGATTGGACATCCTACCGCAGGACTATGAGAAAACTTGGCTTTGAAAAGGTGTTTCCTTGCAACGGAAATTCGGTCACTTCTCTGAAGATTTAGTTGCAATTATCTATGTCCATCCATACTGTAAGAGAAATCTCATGGACTCGATGGATTCTCTCTAATATTTTGTATTTGTTACGGCCAAATGTGAATAACCGAATAAAAAACAAATGCCTTTATTCTTTTTCTTAAATTGCTACAAATTGAATGTGAATCTTTCCTATCGAGAAAAAAGAACTTTTAGACGCACTTATTGGTAAGATGTATAAAATCGCTTGCTAGAGGGGTGATGTATATCCTTAACCTTTTGTAGCCAAAAGGAAGGTAGTAGCAATTGCATAGGATTTACGCGAGGTTTCCTATCGTCAACCCTTTTATCTCCAATTCTTCAAAATGTTCGTGCATTCACCATATCGTAAGAGAAACGAGAAAATTGTTTTCATTGAACACATTATTACATTGTTATTTTGATTGCTTTTTGAAGCTAATTGAAAATGCTTTCTTCTACGATGCAATTTTAATTTATAATGAATTGACTAACAAATTGCTTTAAAGCGTTACATAAAACCATATAACATATCATTTTGTTAATGAGAAAACTAGCAAAAACCTTTGATTATTTTTGTGTTATATAATTAAAAGCAGTCAGCATAGTGAAGTGTACAGTGTATGGTTTGTGTCATACAAACAATAAATGAGTCAATTTCACTTGGAAGACAGCTTTAAGAAGTTTTTTTAAATATTTCCCCAGGGTAGTTTTTGGGAGTAGCGTATTAAGAGCAACAGTGCGACTAGTCAAAGTTCTGCGGAGGAGAATAATATCAACAAAAATAACGGCATTACTCTGTAAAAATATTCTCGTCCGCACGTGTTTGATCAGGTCTAGATTTCTTTACGATTTTTAGCCTTTTTATCTCCTATTTAAATCGAGAAGGTATCCACTCTAATTCAATATACTTTCGCCAATTTCGAATAAGTATGAGTATAAAAATACAATTCACGTAACTATAATTCGAACCAGAAGGCAAGATTTTGCATAATTTGATTCATAGAAGTAACTTCTCTTTCACCATTAAAAAAA
Organism: Dendronotus venustus; assembly: GCA_031834005.1. Taxonomy (NCBI): domain Eukaryota; kingdom Metazoa; phylum Mollusca; class Gastropoda; order Nudibranchia; family Dendronotidae; genus Dendronotus; species Dendronotus venustus. Next base: position 4,575 of record JAUEKX010395554.1, read on the forward strand.
AAACGGTCACAATGTATTAAGCATCAAGTTTTTCCCCAAATATTTATTGACTTATTGGCTAATTATACTAAAAACGGCTTTCTGGATACTTTAGGTCCCATTAGTTTTGTTCTTAAACTGTTTGTTATTTTTTATCTTTATTTTGTGATGTAATATTGTAATGAAAAAAAGTTGTATTCACAATAGTTCTTTATAGTTCTCTATATTCACAATAGCGAGCTTAATTTTCCTTATAAGGTATCTCAATAACGTAACAACAAACTGCAATAGGCATTTCTAAAAAAATTACGTTTTTCTCGTAATGTAGAGAAAGTACTAAACAACATAGGTCAGCTAATAAGTTGCTATGACTACCATATCTAGTTCAATAATGATATTTCTTAATACCATACGAACGTGATGTTTCTGATGTGCTTTTTGAGATGTCTACTCGTGTTTTTTTTTAATGCTTCCTTTAGACTGTCATCACTGTTTATTCGAATGTTTTGATTGCAAATTAACTCCGAATGTCATCCTGTATTTACAAGGCTTCTTAATCCCATTCCACTTAATTGATGGATGTATCTCCATTAAAACGTTATTATCTCGTTTATTGACATCTTCCGTGTTTAGACATCACAAACTCGATGACCAAACTTTCTATTTCAAGATATGTGACTGACTTTCTACGTAGTTCATTTGATATGAAGCAATCTTTTGGTATTAAACACGCGTTAGATTTTTTTTAATAATTATTGCTCATGTTGAATTAATCCACTTTGCAAAGTAAAAAGAGAGAAAAAATGCCTCATCCAGCGTGGGTCGTAGAATCTTTTGCAATTAATCACTTAAGAACTAGGTTGTGTTCTTGTAGATAAAGATTATATAATGTGCTTTAACGCCATGTCTTGTTTGATGTCACCAAATTGTAAGCAGACCAGAAATTCTCACACCTTCTTACTAAAGCTACTGAGGATAAGGGCTCAAGGTTCAAGTCGTTTAGAATCAGCATAGAGATTATATTCAATTATACAGGGTGGTTAAAACAAAAACTTTTCTTAACCATTCGCCAGGAGCGTGAAAATAATCCTCATTTTTAAAAAGTCCTATAGGTGATTAGGACTATTTTATAAAAAAACACATTTGAGATTTCTAAGGGAAAGGTTATTCTCTTGACCGTGAGAAAAAATAAATTATAAGGTCACGTTTCACGTTCATTCATTTTGTTGACGTCAGTTTAATTTTCTCAGACACTTCATATGTCAAATCTGTGTGTGACATGTACAATTTTGACAGAATGGCAACATCGAAGTTTGTTGGGAGTATTGGTCTCACTTAACGAAAGTCCCCAATTAAAAGAAGTTTTAGTAAGTAGTCTTTTAGTAAGTAGTCTTTTAGTAAGTAGTCTTTTAGTAAGGAAGTTCAAGGAAACGAAAAATTCGGTCCCACTTAACAAAAGTCTCACTTATCCAGCATCTCACTCATGGCAAGTAAGCTGTATAACGTTACTGCCGTTTTTCTTTTGATTGAATTTTATAATTGATTGTTATATTATTTTGATCTATGAAGGAATTCGATCAACCTCTCGCATGTAAGGGTAAGCATATTTAGTTATAGACTTATTAGCTGTTAAAATATCTCTGTTTGATTTTTGTTTGAAAAAGGAGGAAACACATTCGTTATAACTCAAACGGTCTAAAAATAATAAACAGTCCGTGCACTAGCATCATCTTTTAAGCAATGAGAAAATACCTACACCACTTGAATAAAACACCCCCATCCTCAAAGTGCTATTAATAATATAACTGTCAATAGTTTTAAGGGCTTTCAGTCTCTAAGACTGATGACAGTATGTTTTTGTTGATGGAATTTTCGAGACCTTTTAAATATAACATTTACTTTCTTGTCCCCTTTTTAAGATTTTCTCCAATGTCTGCGTTAGAGTGAAGCAAATACCTGTACAGGAGAGTCAAACATTAATTAATGATGACTCAGCAATCCCTTGTGTTTCTCTCAATTGTTACAAAACTTTTTTTGCACTCCTACACAGGTGCTCCAGTAATTTCGAGCCTTGCAATGACACTAAAAGCTATAAGTTTCAAAGCATGGTTAATATGCGTAGGAGACTGAGATTATATGATTCCTACTTAACAATCATACGGCTATTTCATCAGTATCTAAGAATTGTATAAACTTTTAACAAGAAATACAGTACTTTCCCGTTAAGCGGGACCCTCAAGGGCCGGAAAGAATCGGTCTAACTTAGCGAATGCTCCAATTAATAGAAGTCTTTTAGTAAGGGCGTTCAAGGGACCGAGAAATTTGGTCCTTGTTAGTGAAAGTCCCACTTATCCAGGATATCAGTTGTCGCAAGTATGCTGTATAAAAATCTAAAATTCTGCTCTGAAAGATTCTGATTTTTTGCAAGAATTTCACATAATTTAAGTTGACAAGGTTTCTTGTGAGAGCACATATGTTGCTAGAAACACAAAGTTTTAAGGCTCTTCAGGTCTGGTTTCAAAAAAAGAAAACGGTAATGCATGCGACGTTTTTTGTCAAAAAACAATCTATTAGTGTAATTTGATAGTGAGAATATATTAGTGTAACTGAAAATGACATATTGATGATGAGTCAATGTAGTTCTAATCGTTTTTTGATATGTCTATTTGGATATCGCAATATGCATTAGTAGTAGACAACCAATATTATCAACAACCTCATTAATTCTTAATAATTTTTCTTTTTTAATTTTAACGACCAATTTATTATTATCTCTATGGATAGGATGATTAAAAATTAGCAACTTATAATTAGAAGGTGACGAATGGAATGTAATTGCTCTATTTCTTTGTTATACTGGTCGTCTTCTTGCTATCCGTGAACTCATTTTCCTGGTAGAAAACGACACACTTGGGTACCAGAATCTCTTTGTTGCGTTAACTTTAATATACAATACTTTAGGTTGGCTTACCGCGTGTGTTTGTTTTTGTTATTTTCAAGATAGTAGATACAGTAGCGAAAGAAAGCATCTCTGGCAGAAGTGAGTACACAGTAACCGAGCTAACTGCAAGTGACGTAGAAACTCTTGAAAAAATCTCTATGGCTCTAAATTCACCTTCTTATGATATCAAAATGAGAGGCGGATCCAGTGTGCGTCAAACATCTCCGATGGAAAGTAAAGAAGCAGTTATCCTTGAAAAAACCTAAAGATAATTGATTTCTAGTTCTCCTTCGCAGACATTTCACGCAATCTAGGATCTAAAAGTGCATAATTCATCAAATGAAAACGTCATCGACATTGAATCTTTGTAGCTTGCAGTGTCATAGACAGGACTACAGATGATTACAGCAAACAAAACACAAGGAGTAACCCTGTAACACTATTCTTTCTTGTAGCAAATGTTCATGGGTAACAAAAGTTTTACGATGTAATCGTATGATCCAATTGTTTATTGACGAGGAAAAGCGACTCAAGTTGATATCAGAATTATGTTAAGTTTGGAGCTTTTACATAGACTTTTGAAACTCTGTATCCGCCCCTGTATCCGCCCCTGGTAACTCCAATCTCTGAAAAAGAGCGAAAGAATCTGAACGTACACGCAGTGGCGGATTTAGAGGTTCCACAGCGTCTGCGAAGAAGAGTGTAAAACACTTCACTTAAGAAGTTTTTCTCTACAGATAACCGCCTAAACTTGTGTTTATCAATCCTCTAGATATTCTTCTACGCTTAAAGGGTTAAATGCAAAGAAAATGGAATCAGCTCCCTCTCCATATACAGAAAAATAAAAATAAATTTTCATTTCGTCATGACCCTTATTGCAGCAGACAGAGTTTAAAGTGGCCTCCTGCTAATTGGTTCCGTCTAATTAACTAACAGCAATTTTCTTTTGTTTAAGTAATTATTTAGGCAGTGTTCATGGCAACCCAAAATTACGAGATTAATTTATTTGAATTTTTAAATGGTTATGTCATTGATTGAGTTGTGAATGCAAAACTGTGCCTTAGTGGTGACTCATAATGGAAAAATTTCCTTTGTCATTATCTGAATGTTTTTCTTTTCTATATAATAATTTCTTGATGAAATTGTGTAGTTACTACAAGGAGTCATCTAAAGACTTTGAGGAAGGGGGGGGGAGGAGGAGGTGGAATAATGACAATTTGTACAATCTAATAATGTTTTATGACGAGCTCTTTGTTTACGAAAAGAAAAATCACTTCACAATTTAATTTACAAAAAAAACAATAGAGTTGAATGGCATTCATAAACTGTTCACGCAATTCGTGCACCTCGAATGAATTTGGAAGGTCGTTGTATAGAAAAGCAGGACCTTGAATTAAAGGAATTTACCTGTGCCAGAAAATTACTTTTAATTAATATATCGAAAGTAACCATAACACTTGCTAAAAATCTAAAATTTTACTTTCTAAAAACGCCTACATCAAAAGTTATTGCCATTTAAGGTCCCAGATTTTGAGCATCAAATGTGAAATCCAGTGCTGCAGGTTTCACTTTTTTTTTTACAAACAACTTGACTCAGCCCCAAAAGTTGTCTATTTTCTCACTATTTCGAGGCTCAAAGATGCTTAGTAGTTGCTTAATAGAAATTAGGAAAAATAACGAAATTTGCCTCTAGAGCCCAAAAAGTTGCTTAATTTTCAGGGATTATACAACGTAAGGAAGTTTATACATACACTACTATAAAAAGCTTCGAGGAAAAGAAAATGACGACGTTTGGCTGTGATTTCTTAAAACTTTTATGAAATGTTTATTGGTACAACTCAGTGATTTTTCTTAAGCTCGTAGTTCCTTTTTTAATGTGGAATTATTGAGGTTGATGGGAACCTATTATTGTGTGTTTTTTTAATTTTTGATTCTTGGTGCGGGTGAATCCCGTTAACTGTTCTACATTCTGGACCATCTACCTAGAGGTCATAATCATTCTGGGAAGTTGCGAAGATAATTGTATGAGATTTTATATTCGGAAAATTATTGTTAAATCGTAACGTATCCTTCTTTCGTGCAGATTTTTTCTCTCTCTCGCAAATAAAATTTACTACATATGTTCTCGTTCAGTGGGACCGCTCAAGAAACCGAGAAAAAGCATATTACTTAGCGGGAAAATTACGTAAGAAAATCCAAGGGACCAAAAACGAACATCCTACTTATCAGGTGTATCACTTAATGAGAGTATAATATATATATCCTATCCAAATATTCTCAAATATTCGATCAAATAGACTCAAAGGTCCAATAACGGATGTTTCTTGGCATACATAAACAAACAGAAGTACAGTCCTTTTATGTACAGATCGCGTGCGTTACATCTCATCTTCAAAGTTTTAGGCTCTTTTATAAATATTCTCGAAACGTTTGCGACAAAAATAAATATTATGCTAGATTAATGCATAAATTTGAGCTGGTATAGAAAGAGCTTTTTAGACATTTCCAACTGCGAAAGAAGATAAACTTTAAAAATCTTATTTTTGACGTGGTATATTAGCTTTAGAATCCGATTATTCGTTCATTAACCGTTTTAAAATGTTTCTTTGATTCCAAAATTCTTCGATTGCCTCTTCATCCTTGCTTGTTTTGATCAAGAGATTTCTCTAAACTCGGTAGATTGGGACAGCAATCAGGTTGACCTAATGAAAATATCTTGATGGCACTCTTTTCAGGGAGTTGAGTTTGATTTTTTCAATGATTGCGTCAGGGAATTGTTGATTTTTGCTTGAATGATCCAAGTGTTCAGCTAATGTAGCATTGAGAGTAAACTTCAAAAAAAGGGAACTGCCAAAAGTTACATATTGGTACTGGTATTACTCTTGTACGGAAATGCATATTTAGCCTATTTTACTCTCCAATTGGCGGACAACAACAATATAGAACAAAAAAGCTTTTTTTTTTATATCTTATTTTAAACATTTAGCGGTTTTGATCCATTATTTCATTCTTAACCAATGAAATATTTTTCTCCGAATGCATGTGATGTGAAAAGTTTGATCTCAGTCAAGAAAGATAGGATATGATCCTGTTACGCCACAACGTACTACATGACAATAACTCGGTTTCTGGACGCTTGGCTAACGATTATTCTTTGAAATAAGGGTTTTCAACCTTCACGCTGAGAGAGGTACAGGTGATCAGAATTGAAGAGATGCTTTCAGTATTAGTGAAAGTGCCATTTCAATATGATAATATATATACAGTACTCTTTTCAATTAGCGGACACCATCGGTGCAAGAGCAAAGTGTCCGCTAATTGGAGGTGTCCGCTTTTTGCAAAATTTTGCAATGTAAGCCCCAAATTTGAAAATAAACACGTGCAACAAAACATTTCGAAAATAGTTGTATTATTACGGTTTTACATTACATCAAGTTAGTGGAAAGAGGTTGAATTGTGGAGGAGTTTATGGTCTGGAGATTCCTGTAATTACCGCTGCCATGGACAAAAAAAGTTGATAAACTGGATAGTAAAGAGGGTCGAAGCTATAAAAAGCAGTTTGAAAAAAAACTATTCATATTTCTCTATTTTTGTTTGCTGGTTCCTAATTTCTTTTGACTGTCCGCTAATTGGAAAGAAAAAAAAGCCATACTCATTATTTCGTGTAAATAATATTGTCCGCTAATCAGAGTGTCCGTATATTAAGTGTCCACTATTTAGAAAGCTTTTTATAAGACATTGACCAGAACACGGCAAGAGAAAAACAATTTGTCCGCTAATCAGAGATGTCCGCCTTTTAGAGTGTCCGTCAATTGGAGAGAATGATGTATATAAAGTTAAATTTGTATTTATAGCGTGCCAGATTGCCCGAGCTTTCAAATAAATAGACGCAAATAATGTTCCAACAACTACTGGAATACGTCAATGATGGTCAGAATCCGCGTCCCATTTTAATTAATAAATTGACGTTGTCGTGCGAATTTTCATGCCTCGTGTAATTAGCAAGGTGCTGGAACTCTTCAAATTCAAGTACTGTATACTTATGACCAGAGAAGAGCATGCAACCATCAGACGTGGTCAAAGATTTGTGACTGTCCAACTAAATTGGTCAAGATATGCCGACGATATTGTTTGCTTCTCTTCAAACGTCACTTACTCTGGTTGACTCGCTTTTCAAACGATTCAAGCTTGCGGTCAACGCGAAAAAAAGTGGCCCAATTGTGGCCCAGTTATTGTGAATCAGTAGACTGCACTTAACTGCGCTGCTATTTATCATATAATCCTTTGTTATTTTCGCTAAGGATATTTTATAATAAGATATGATATTTTTGTTTTACATTTGTTTAACTCGTTCCAATTTCCTATAATTTATCAAAAATTCTCTAGTTTCTACAATTTAAACTTGCTCCAAGTTTTTAATTTTCTTTACTCCGTTAAATTAAGTTTGCACGAAATTTTCTTTTTGTTTTTGGCAGCGCAAAAAGTACAATACTCCTGATACTCGAGATTAAGTCTAGGTTACCGCGTTTCTTAACATTATATTTAGTGCATATTATTGTAATCATCACACAAAATTAAAATTATATATATATCCAGTGTGTCTACATTTATACTCTTCGTGCATTCAGTTCTAACACACATTTAAATATATTTTAATTGGTTTCCCTTGTTCTCTAATGAGCTCATGAGAATAAAGAATTCCCGGCACTATGACACTGTAGAGTGAGCATCTTCAGGATTATATTACCAAAGATTTTGCATCGCACGTACCTGAAAATGTTGTATCGACAATATTTAAAAGTTTTTGGGACTAAACTATCAAGTTATTATAAATTGTCGATTTTTAGGGAGACTGGGTAAAAAGTTTCAAAGATGAGGTCGTCATCGATTAAGCATACTTCACATATACATCTTTATATAATGTTGTGTTTATAAATAATCTTTTACATAGTTAAAATAAAATATTAGACCATTCCCCCTACAAAAGAAATGGTATTGCTAAAAAGGGGAAAATATATCTTATAAAAATACACGAGCTATTTACAATGCCAAAACACCTGGTAGTTTAAAACGACAAAACCTGCAAATTCGAGAAGTTGTAGGACATTTTATTGAAGCAAATTATTCACCGTAAATTGAATAAATATTTGGGAGACAAAATGCATTGGCTAAAAGGAAATTCAGCTCCAAAATATGTGAATTGAAAATTTCCATTCTTTAAAAAGTGATTTTAAAATTATGAACGATATTTATTTTATTGTATTATTAAATTTGAATTAGTTTTTTTTGCCAATTAAATAAAATAGGCGTAGAACAGTCTCATATTCCTGCAAAAAAAATTAAAAACAATAAAAGCAAACAATTGAAGAAATTGACAAAAAGACAAAAAGACAAAAAGAATCACGCACTAAAATACGCTAAGGTAAGTGATTACATAGTTTTTCAGCCCGAATGCTGAGATATCTCAAGTATAACCAGGCTAAGTAAGCCTTATAACTTCTTTAGAATTTTATAGTGTAGTAGCTTAGAAGCACACTTTTCAAACTGCCAAAATATCTTCAAATAAAAAAGAACTGAGCCAGCCCGGCCGTCGGCACAGAAAATTTAATCTCTCAAATACACATTTTTACAAGATTTCAATTCTTTAAGCCATTCACGGTCTGGATTAGTCATGGCACAACGAGTGTGTAATATATAATCATCTCATGTTCGTCTAAGAAATTTAGCTCGGCTTCTTATAGAAAAAAATTATGCAAACAGACAAAGAATGTAAGAACAACAAAAAATTGATCAATAACAAAGAAGAAGAAGTAATACGTAGAGTTACAGGAATTTAACTTAATTTAAGAAATTTAAGGTATGGATTCTATATTAAAAATCATGCAATAGATTCAAAAAAAGTTATTTATTCAGAGAAGAGAAGAAATCTTCGAGAGGGTGGAAAATATTTGAAAAATTTTTGTAAAGTGAAATTTATTTTTTATACAGGTTTCACTAAAAGCATGACCATAATTGATTAATAATTTTTCTGTTATCACAATCACCAACCTAAATGAACGTTAATTGCTTCGTACATTTATTATTTATTTGTAAGCTTTTCGATACCTCTTGCAAAGAATTTATATTTTATGTAAGAACTGAAATTCTATAATTAAAAATTTTATTCCCTAAAAGAATAGCATTCAAATGGCATTCAAGGATAAAATCTAAGGAGTGATTTATAACACCCATAACATATACAATATCATGATATATACAAAACAACAACAATAGCTTATTTAGTGCATAGAAAGCTTTCGAGATTTTATACATTATATACAGTCGCACTAACCTAAAGTAAGAGTCACAAAGAATTAAAGACTCGGGCTAACTTCGTCCAGTTACCTGCTATCAAAGGCACGCGCCAATAACTGTTGGTTCAGAAATTCCATAATCTCTTTCTCTTGGTTACTCAAATGTGTATCTTTATCAAACGATTCTTCGCTAGGTAGTATAGAAACGTAATCGTGGTCTTGTAAGCAAGGTGTTATTACTTCAGTGCTGTTTATAGTGTCATCTTCCAATTTATTGTCTTCTTCAATTCTCGGAATCTTCCTTGGCGTTACAAAGTTCTCGCCACCGAATAACAGTTTATATTCGTCCCTATCGTAGCCATTCAAATATAATGTAGGGACACGGCAAATATCAGAACAGTAGCCACTTGTGAAGTGATTCGAGCAAACTTTAATGCTCATCGTTATTTGTTTGTTCAGCTGTTTTTGCCACTCCGTTAGATCCTTCTTTGTCTTGGGGCTATGCCACCGTAAAATACCAACATGCTGTTTAACAACGAGCCTTAAAAGTAAAAACATATTGGATAGTAAATTTTATTAAACTTTATTAACTGTTTTCATTCTAATTGACTATTCAAGAGATTTTATGATATTTATCTTGCACGGCACAAAATAAATGAAACAAAACTAATGGTACACATGTAGACACAAAATGACGAAAAATTAAAAATGTTTAAAACTTATACATGCTCAAAGTTTTATTTGCATCATTAACCTCCTGAAATATTAGTGGTTTTGGACAACAGAAAGGGAGGTTGTTCAGCTATTATGAAACAGATTTTGATTCTTCACTTGGGCTATTTAACCAAAATGGGATTTTTTTACTCTTTGGTGCAGATTTAATTTGGCGCATTACACAATGTTAAGAAAAGACGAAATAATATTGTAATAATAACAACATTATGAGCAAAGATTACATAAAAATTAAAATAATTATCACTTTATAAACTTGCTATTGGACACTCAGAAATGGTTTAAAATTGGTTCGGATTTAGGAGCAGCCAAAAAACGGAAATGAGATGGAGGTGTAATTTTGGGCATTTCATGTATTTACAATATTTCATCCGTATCAAAATTTCTCTGATTGTAAACGATATCGAGCTGGAAAATCTGGTCTTGAAAATCTTGACATTAAAGAAATCCTGATAATCTATTGTCAGATGATAGAGCCCATAAATAATAAAAAACAAAACAATAATTATTATTATTAATTTCCCATAGAAACTGTTTACCATAAAAACAGTTACAATATATATACTTGGGCTCTACAAAACACAACTTTTAAATCAGAATTTTCAGAAATTTTTATAATTTTCAAATATTTATTCCTGACCCTAACCATAACCTATCAAAGACATTGCTACGACATACGAAGGTCATTAATCTGAAATAAGGCATTGACGAAATGCAGTTGGAAGTGGACGAGGTGAACACCTGGTCGGAAGAGAAGAACCTCTGTCTGAACAGTTCAAAGACAAAAGTGATTTATTTCTAAATATTATAAATAAACATGTCATACCAACTCGGCAACGCAAATTATTGAGAATTTTCAAAAGATCAGCCGATTTCTTGCTCCATCATTGATTCTCAAGAATCAACTATGGAAATGTGTTAATATCTGGGGCTTCTCACTACTTATCGAGAAATCCCCAAAAGCTTCAAAATGCAGCAGGTGGATTTGTATACGGGCGTCACACAAACGAGAACGACGTAGTGAAACTTAAATGGTTGCCAGTCCAAGATAGAATCTCTCTGGCCTTAGTGAAACTAACATACAAGACTCTGCATGACACAAAATTATGTAATAATTCATAATACTCTTTCACTGCAAGAAGAACCATCTATTTATGGAGTCAGGAAATATATTGATAACAATAATAAAATAATATTGATTTTAGTGTAAAGGTTTTGTCAATTATGTACATTTGATAACAACATCATACAAATTCGTTTCCGAATGTTGTCATGGTGATTAGGTGATATACATGATAAATTATAACTAATGTAAGAATAATACATCAGAAATTTGTTACATTGAATTAAAAATATTGTAATTCAACAAATGAATATATATAATTTTTCATCATAAGAATTGGAAAATACTTTTAGAACTCACAAATCGCAAAAGAAAACTGACAAAAGACACGAACGTAATGGAATCAAGGAGAAAATCTACAAACGCAAATCTAAAGCGTTCGAAAACCTTACAAATACTAGTGTTCCTTACACCGACAATAATTTGCAATCAACATTTATTTGAACAAATATCAACAAAAAATCAACAAAGATGACTTAGTTGGCAAGTCACAAGGCTCGATAATGACAAGATCAGCCACAGAATGCATATTATTTTGCCGAAACATCGTGGCAAACGGTGTAATAAGAGATGGAACGTGTTATCGCTTGAAAAAGAACGATATTATCCATTCGAACCATAAAGAAAGCGTATGGGTAGAAGTGTATCAATGTTTGCGAAGTATGTAAAATTTATTTCGCACTAAAACTAAAAGGTGCTGTATCTCGGCTTCAAGGCTGCTTGGTCCTATAAAAGTTGGGAATTATTACAGAAAATGCTCAAATAGTGGGTCTTTTTTATTCTTACCATATTAAAAGAATTGCACGAGTATGAATTTATTGAAATTTTCAATTTTCAAACAAACAATATTTGAAAATTTCATATTAATTCTATTAGCCTATCAAAAGTCATAAGTAATTATTTTTGTATGTATTTTAACCTAAAAAGGGTACCAGCTATTCAAGAATTGAGCACAATTAAATGAATACTTAATATAATTACTCAAAAATTTCAAATGGTTTATATTCCTGGGTCCATTATAGCCTACGGTTTTTAATTTTTTTAATTTTCCATCTATATGCAGATCGATATCTGTAATCACACACACGTCTTACTATAGAAATATTAGGCTGGTGCAATGATTTTCAAAATGATAGTTACGAAGAAAGTAGAAAGTAGACACAAGTTATTAATGCAACGACTACAGGCTAAAATATAGGTTTAGTTTATAGCTAGTGACAAGTAACATCGTACCTTAAAAAACTTATTAAGGCTTAACTCTCAAATGTCTTGTCAACGTTTTGATGTAAATAATAATACAATCTATTATATATTTTTAAAATGTATTCGATCTTAGAGGCATAATATCTGACGTGGTCAAACCTCCAACTAAGTACCAAAAAATTGGACCCTCCATATATTTCGGTTTAAATTGTAATATCTTTTGATCTGGAAGTGCTATGTAGATAGTTGATCCTTAATTAGAAAATAAATAAGGTGAAGGTGTTAATTATTATGCATATAGTTTTAAAAGTTGAATTGTAATTAGAAGTCATTGCAGTGTTTTATTGATTTATAGATAGGGATGGTTAGCTCAATTGGCAAGACGGCGGGTTAGTAATGCATGGGTGATAGATGCTGTGGGTTCGAATCCCACCAAGTGATATACTTTCGCGGCTGCTGTTCTGTGTGTAACATCATTCACGACGTAGAGAAAGTCAATTCCGACTGTCATTGCTTTAACTGGTTTTATTTAAGAATTTATTTAAATAACTAAGTTTTTGAATACATTAATGAGTTCTGGGATCTACGGTGTGATCAAAATCAAGACACCTATGCATTTAAAGGAAATTATTGTACATTGCCATAATTTCACAGGCTCGGAATTAAGGCTGGTGGGCGAAGCCAAGTCTCCCGGCTAACTTAGTTCTATCTTTTGAAATATTTTAATTTTTAGCCGTTAAGTTGAACCGAAAACCAAATTGTTATTCTGGAAAAGGTGATAATCCTGGTCTTTTCCAGCTCCAAGCCAGTTTACCAATATTCGATGCGACCAAACTTACCCCCAAACATACTGGGGATACTCAAATTCCAAATCATCAAGTAACACATTTTCGACTGTCATAACAGATGCATATCGAAATCCTTTGTTCCCAGTCACTAGCTATTCCTCATCGAGTAGGAATTTGAAAGTGGAAGGTTACAATATTGCATCAAAGGAGTTCGTACTCTCCAAATGCACCAAATGGTACACCTTATCAAGGACATGCAGGACAATCTTTGCAAATATGGTTTGGTGAAGACTTGTTGGATTTTTACGAAGGGGATAATTCTGGTGAACAATGTGTCAATATTTATGCCGTATATGAAGTATAAATAAACTATTATTACTTCAATAAAATTTGAATTATGTTTATATTTCTTACTGTATATTTTATATTTGTTACAGAACATCTCTTTTGCTAATCGGTACTTATATCCAAATACTTTCTAAAAATTCACCGTCGTTCTTATCGTTATCTCAAAGATTAAGAGTGGCTTTGCCAAATTAGTATTTTCTATGGCGTACATGTATTTATTGGTGATTACTGGTGGTACTGGTAAACAACAAATATAAGCATGGCGAGTGACGATATCAATTATAACGAAATCTCTTTAATAATTAACTAGAATTACAATGAGCGATTAATTTAGCTACTTGTTTGAGTTTTAGGGACTGTTTGTTGTTGATACAAATGGTTTTAATTTGACTACAATGCTTTCGTTATCCTGATTTGTAAAGTTTTTATAAATGTTTTATATAAATATAAATTGCAAGTTCACTATATTATTGTAAAAAGTCAACTTTGCTTTTATTTGTTACTTTCCATGGCCTATTCCAACGCATCTAATTTATATGACGCGTACACCATCCTTGTTTATATTGGTTGTTTCACAAAAAAATTGAAATCATACTTTTTTTTTTGTTAAGAACCTCGGCTTGATTTTTTTTCCAAATCATCCTCAAAAACATGTGATTGGTAGTACAAACCTAGACATAACTTTAAGCCCGAATTGGTTAGAAGGTTTTTTTGGTTAGAACATTTTCCAAATAATATAC
>JAUEKX010395776.1:0-11574 GCA_031834005.1 Dendronotus venustus
CATTTGTTTTGTCAATGTGCGCCTAGAGCTGCGGTGACGCGGGATTGGGCGCTTTATAAATAAATTTTATTATTATTTATCATTAATGAACAATACCAGCAAAAATGAATTGAAAGAGCTTATTTGATTTAGGTACTCTGAATGATTATCATAACAAAACATCGGGGATAGCCATAAGCAGACAGGACAACAAAGAGGGTACTGTTCTGTAATTAAGATTTCAGTTTCAGACTTGAAAATCACCTCTTTTTATAGCTGGTTTTCTTGTTTTAAGTATTTTCGCTAAAGATAATTATGTCAATTCTCGGAAGATAGTTGGAGTTAAAGGATAACGAATAAAAGACACAGAATTAGAACCAAAGGACATCTACAGACCATAACTTAATGTCAAAATTTATGAGGAAAGAAGGAGAAGAAAAAATAAAAATTACACAATCTCAGTTGAAATCTCAAATTTGCAGTCTGTGTCTTAATGTTTTCAACCTAATGCGTTCAAGCTACTACACATTATATACAATGACACATCATTATAACGTGGAGACGCGCTCTATAAATGCTATCCATTATCATCATTATTATATAGACAATTCTAACTGGAAGGAGTCTGCTTTCAGAGACATTACTACATACACACATACCGCATCATCATTCATCATCAGCAACATTTCACAACCATCATTTCATAAAATTGAAAACAAAAAAACACAACACAAACAAGAAAAAAAAGAACAATTGAAATCCCGACACTAACACACTAACAGTATCTAAAAAAAACCTTAACAAGCTAAAAGACAGTAGTATACTGTTCAATTTTCAATTTAATTACAGATATAAAAACACAAGTTTGTATATGTTACGGCAAAGTGTGAAATCAGGCCTTATGTATCATGTATATTATTGCCAAAAGGAAGATGGCAAAGGATGAAATACTTGTCATAAAACAAGATCTTATCTTATATTCATTACCAAATTACAATCCAACAATCTATAAAATACTTTCCCTACAGTACTTCCCTTTCAAATGTTAAACTACAAGTTTAAATGTGACATCAGTCAATTAAAATTGTTTGATGGAACAAGTAAATCATTATTATTCAATTTTGAATGGAGTATTTGTATGTTACATAGCTTTCTTTTAATCTTATACACTTATACAACCATGTCAGTTTTAAAAAGGAAGAAAGCCCTTTGCATGATTGTGTATTGTGGTTTGTTATGCTAATCAAGTTGCAACTATTATTTCAAACTTTAACCTTACACCGAAAGGTAAATTGATCAAGAAAGAAAATATTTCAAACTTCTCCTAATTCGTATCTACATTCTATTTCTAAACATGATAGCCTAAGACTTTGCCGATAACATATACATCTCAATATGAATATCATATATGTCAAATAGGATGCTCTCTCTCTTACACACACACACAAACTTACATACAACAGTACAGACACCCACAATACAATAAATGAAAAAAGTCATTGATAAAAGCAAAGCAGATGGATGATTTATTGACGATTTGTTCAGGTTGACAGGTTCAATGTAATATAAAATTATTTTTCAGACTATAATAATAATACTAATGAACAACAACAATGTTATATCTAACCTCATTCTACTACAGCGTATGTAGGACTATTACTATTATTACTATGGTCTTTTAACTGACGCAGCACTTAACCCTCCATCTTTATTATAGAAATAGGTACGGAACATGGGCAGAACTGTTCTATCTAAGAGAATATTCAAATATCATAACACATGGTAAACAGTATGAATGAAGTGTAACCGTTGATTGGGTTTTTGCTTTTGTTCTTTAGTTAAGTGGTAGTGATGATAATCGGTGGTTGTGATGATGATGAAGATGATGATGATGATGATGAAGATGATGATGATGATGATGATGAAGATAATAGTGTTAATGTTGGTAATAGTGATTCCATCAGAGACAGCTTCGAATTGATATTGAAATTGATATATATGTACACTCCGCATAGCATTTCAAATAAAATCTTTGGTGACAAAATAGAGATGATGACAATGATGAGATAACTATGATGAGTTACACAACAACACCATAGATATACAGTACAGTGACTAGATTAAGAAATAATCATTAAAAAAAACCCAAGAGGTGCGGAGAAAAAAGAAAAGAAAAGAAGAGAGATAAAAAGAAGAGAAAAGGAGAGAGATAGATAGATAGATAGATAGAGATAGAGAGAAAGAGAGAGAGAGAGAGAGAGAGAGAGAGAGAGAGAGAGAGAGAGAGAGAGAGAGAGAGAGAAGGGCGCCATTGAAATCAAGATACGTGTCCTGTACATCATTCTACAAAAAATGTTCTTCCCATTTCCCCTAGTCACTGTGATGATAGGTAAGAAAAGTGACCTACAAATCAATCCTTGATCAATCGAATCAGCAGATGACATTACGCACAAACTGATCTGTTTGTTTGTTTGAGGGTTTTACAGCTCTTCGACCTCTTGGATCATAGCAGCGCCAATAAGACGATAGTTTTATTCAGTCTGTCCAACAAATCAAATCTTCCATTTGTTTTCGAGGCCAGAGGTAAAAAACGATTCTGTGGTCTATTCTTTGTCGATGGGCGCATAAATAAAAGTGGAGCTGGACATATCATATCATGACAATAAGTTTTAAAGGTTTTATGTTATATTGTGGTTGTTGCTACGAAAAGGCATAAAGAGTCTCAAGGCCTATGCTATTCCCTGACCAAATTTTCTTCTTGTATGGACAATAAAGAAATATTACTGAATTATCACGATATCTTTTTCATGAATTTATAACTAACGAAAGAAATAGGCTCTGCACTAACTGCCAAGACCTTAGTAGAAGGTTTGTCAAGAGCTGGTTCTTTTAGTTTCTATGACGTGAATTGGCCAGAAGTTAAAAGTGATAACGACATCGACATAAATAACGCTTCCCTTCCCTCTCCTTCCCATTACACAGGCGCCAGAGTACAATTCTTCTGATAAAAGTATTTTTATTTGTTTGTTTTAGAGTTTTACGGCTCTTCGACCTCCAAGGATCATATCAGCGCCGAAAAGTAAGTTGATAGTTTCAAGAAACAGAAGTAGAATGTTTTTACCAGGAATATAAATGACATTGCATTAATAATCAAACATTATCAAAAACTGGAGTAATTAAAACATAGGTGATGATATAGTTATTTAATAATGTATTCAATTTTGACACAAAATCTTTAAAACATCTGGCAAACAAAATCCCCATCGGAGTGAAGAAAATCTGTACAAACAAGGTCAAGGAGGATGTGTCATGTCGCATTTGATCATCATTATCAATTAAATGCAAACCTCGTCAACACAGCACCACCATCCATCCCCCTCGCAAACAGCTACAGGAGGTTTATCCAACTCAACTACTACTGCGGTACCTCACTACGTCACGCACAAACCGTTGTACTTTAACTTTAACCTTTGGAATACTAATACTGGTTTCAGAGACAAATATTAAATGTAATATAAAAATATAACAAACCAATTGGAGGCTAGGGAAAATAGAAGTGAAGCAATACAAAAAATGAAAGTTATTTGGAGCAAAACAAAGACTCGTCATCATCATTAGAGCAGAGGCGTATCCAAATTTGAATAGTAAGACACAGCGGATAGTGATGGTGATGGTTTTCATTTTCTGGATAGAAGAAGAAGAAAACAGCCTTTTCCAAATTACTTCCCCAAACTCCGGATGCCAGCTGCAGCTCATTATATATACACCTGGATGGAACGAAGAAAATTGGGTCAAGAGCTAAGGGCCATTCCCAAAGAACTTGGCCAGGATTCGAGCATGTGACCTTGTGATAACCAACCAGGCAATACATCCCCACTGAACTACCATCGACGTAACGATTAATAAAACTAAAAACAAGACGAAGGGAATACCTGTTTTTGAGAAAATGAGAGGATGACCAATCTTCTCATCTATTTTCCCAAACCTCCAATTGTTGCTGGTTTCATAATAGATATAGTATTACAATTACAATCAGCTTTTCTCGCAGCTTGTGGCGTGGGCATTTATTTTGTAACAAAAAGAAAATATCTATGATAAATGTGAAAGCAACCGCACAACTATTATGGGGAATCTTGGCCGCCATTGCAGTAGTAACTCGATCAACAACCACACCCCGAGAATGGCGAGAATCTATTGAATAAATTCAAGGAATACAATTGAAATTGGACAGAAAAAAATTCCGCTGAGACTGCCTACCCAAAAATACATTAATTAAGCGATGATGCGTAAAGCACCAACTGCGGTGGGCGATATATTCCGGAATATTATAATATATAGTTATCAAATGTTCATTGCAACAATTGTGAAAACAACTTTGCTTGAGTGACGAGAGCAAGTAGTACATTGACATATTATTATGTATTATTAGGCCATACAGTGCTCAGAAAGAAAAGGATAAAAATGACATATCTCGAGTTGAACACGAACAGACAAAAACAGCATAGGTAGTAGATAAGATTTTAATTCTCTACTCTGTATCTACAAATAAAACGCACCTGGAATTTCTTCCCTGCAATGGAAGCGGTAACGACATAAGACTTGTACTAGAAGAAAATTGAAAAAATACCTACTTTATTTACGTACTTAAAATTCTTCTATCAAACTCAAAAATCTTAATGGCCTAAATCCTAATCATGGAGACTGATTGAATATACAGCAACAGCGAGGAGCTCTCATCAAGTGAGGAAGAAGAAAAGGGATGGTATGAATAAGAATCAACATGTGAAGTTTAAAACTGCCCAACCCACCTTCACCCTAAAAGGAAAAAAAAGAACCCACTAAAAGTTAAAAAACATAAGCAAACCAACCCATGAGGATGAAGTAGGACTAACCGAATGGCACAATGATTGTGACGGGACCATAATAAAGAGTTCAAAAAAAGAAAAAAATAGAATGGCAACAGAAGAACAAAAGCATCACAGGACTATAAAATTTGATATTCTACCCAGACATCATCTATCCTTTTAATGCCCTATAGTCCTATTTCAGCTATATCTTAATCTGTACTTTTCTCGTTCTAGAATCAAACAAGCTCATAAATATAGCGGATACATATATACTAATAATGGTCGACCGTCGTAAAATACAATGACCACTGCACGTGCGCATGCCAGATGGGTCGTGTAAGATGAGCTGACACTGTTCAACAACAAAAAATAAATGATTGATAATATCGTTGAATATAATTACACCCTTTTTCAATACACATTCTTCACTCTGAATTACGAAGACTTGGGTCTGATTCTTTACAGGTCTAAAAATATTGAATTGAGAGTCACCAATCTAAGGAAACTTTAACAGGTGACACTTTTAACATTGAACGGCCCATACATACTTCGTCTACCTAGAATAGAATATAACCTATGACTATTGGACTGAGAGTCAGACTAGCACTTACTGAACTGTAAAAATCATCTTACGGCCCTACTGTTATAAAATAAGTAACAAAATATACAAAGATACCTTTGTCGCGGCACGACACCTTATCGAATAAATGTAATATCAAATACAGACCAAATTAAATACTAAAAAATGTGGTAAAAATTTTACAACATAAAACTGTGTATCAAACAGATTCGTATTGCACATTGTGATGTGATTTGATGAAAAAAGCAAAACAAAAACAAAACATATCACGCAGTAATGAGATATAAGAAACATTTTTAACAATACTTATTAACCAATTACTTGAGCACATTCCATTGAAAAGACAAAAATGGTCGACACAGGTTTTCTACAAATATCTGATTTCCTCGTCTCAGGATGTTGAGAGTCTAAGTCCCTCAGAACGGTGGCAATCCTCGACACATTAACTCTATTGCTAATCCTCTTAGAGAAACATACAGAATTCCATAGAAATTAGAGGGAGAAAATCCTTGCTTTTTCTTAGATCAGGAAACAGTTGATCTTCCAAATACTTCTGTACTGAATTGTGATTAAGACCGTTGTTCCGAGCAGCTGTAATGGGCAAACCATCTATTTGTCCTATGCATTTACTTCAGATAAAATAAACCAACCAAAAATCAGATGTAAAAAATTGAAAACTCAAACTATGCTTGACTTTGACCTCAGTAAGTAAAATCAGAGGTTTTGTGTTATCTGAGAAAGCAACTTTTGTGCATAAATCATAGATTTAGCCCGACAAGAACTTAAAATAAGACAGTTGTTTTTGAGGCCAAAGATTGTTGTGGTCTATTCTTTGTCGTTGGGTGTATCAATAAAAGTGGAGCTGGACATATAATAGTATGAAAATAAGTTTTAAAGGTTATATTTATGTTATACTGTGGTTGTTGCTACTAAAAGAGGAAGAAATGAAAATCAGCTTTCGATTTGTCAGCACCCTTGAACTTTGAAGTTTGGCAAATTCATCACTGTGCAATATATTATTATATGTGACTCCCAAAGAGGGTTATCATCATTGTCGTTGCCCTTGCTGCATGGTGAAGAGTGACGAATGAAGTCAATAATAATTCCCTTCAAGAATGAGAATTCCATCATGTCAGTTCTACACCGACCACACCTGGGAAAAGGTACCTCCTCCTAGAATCTGCAGATGTAGATCAGAGATGACCACCTCTCCATAGCATCGCGGCATAGTAGTAGCTTGGCTGGCACCTCGGTGGACAACTTCCTAATCACTAATTATAATGTTTGCACAACACACGAATCAGCTGTCTTGGTTGGTGGTGATTGAAAACAAAAACATCTCTATGGAAATGGAAAGTAAAAATACTTCAGCCATCTTGTTGAGTTGTTTACAAGTGATAATATTATTACGCATCCACAACCTCCAGAAACATTGACGGATTGTATGAACAACGAGGCTGGCTGTTAGTTGTCATGGTGAGACTGCTAGAACTGGAACAATCATGATTGTTGTATTCATGATGTATTATAATTATAATCATCTTTGGTATTACTTGGATACAACTCCCTCGACGACGATACAGTATCATCAAAATTAAATCCTAAAATGGAACTGTTGATTGTGGTTATAAATAACATCAGACACAAAGAGTGTGTCTGTCTGACCAAATAAATACAAATCATCTTATTATTATTACTAATTATTAGTATATAACAGCTTTCAAGGTGGGAAAAAAAGAGAAAGAAGAAATTGAATTAAAGGCTCAAGAAACAAAAAGTTTTCAATCAAAAGGAAAGAAATTCAAACTACAATTTGAGGATTAAGAAGAGAAAGGAAAACTAATAAATTGTAAACTGATCACGAAAGTTGCTGCAGGCTCTAAGGCTCTAATTAAAGAGAAATAAAAGCATTAGAAACTAAAACAATCCAAGGTTTGTTCTAAATTTTGGAATGAAGAAAGAGCATGTTCAAGTTGTTAACAATAATCAAATGAAAATAAAGAGAAGTTAATGGATTGATGGTTTATTCTCTCTGCAGCAAACTGTTAAGGTTTGTGTACATGGCAATACAATAAACATGTTCGTGTCAGACTAGCAGAAAAAACTATTACAAAATGTCAGGGAAGGAAGGATGAAGGAGGATTATATATAACAGGCCTTACTCGTCCTAGGATAAACAAAGGAGGGGAAACGGAAAGGAACACACAAACTTCTTTTTCTGTCATTAGATTATGAAAGTTATCAATGACTAATAATAAATCTTTCTCAGATTCTATTCTATGTAAATTTTAACTAGTATGACAACTTGAATTTAAAATTAGTGATGACTGTTAAAAACAAATATATGCAGAATTTTCTTTAAAAATACAATAAAAAGCTTAAAATGCAATTTTTACATGCTAAGCATTAATCTTCATTAAACATTTCATTAGAAAAACAATAAGTCAAAATGGAATAAAGATTGTGCAACTTATGAAGATGATTCATAAGAGTGAGATAGTATAAATATGTACGTATGTATGTTATATATAATATATATCATAGATTATATTTTATAAGTTGTCTATGGATCTTGTGTGCATAAATTATTTTCTTGCATGTAATTATTTGTTATGGTCCACCCATCACCTCAAACACAGGCAAGCGGTTACAGGAAACAGGAAATGCTAGGGGGGATCCTGGGATATAGCGTCTAGATTACACAGCAGCAGACTGCTAAGACTGTTCGATATGGAATTCTGCTCAATGCAAAATGGCTGCCTAGTCAAGTCAAGATACTGTCATTATTATTATTACAATTATCATTATCTTCATTACCAATACCAACCGAGTTATTGCAATAATAATGTTTTATCATTATGGGAATCTGTTGGACAAACGACGCAATTCTCCTTTTTCGAGGCGTAGTCGTCCTATGTATGTTGTTGTATAGTTAGCAGACACTGGTTATTATTATCATAGTATAGCAATAGCAAGAAGAATAACCATCATAGCAACATGTCTTCTAGCCTTCTTGCCAGAGTAGAGTGAGAACATTAGAGTCCTTGGTAGCACCATCAGTAAAAACGACAACAAGAGGAATTTGACACGATAGAACCTAGACATACACCACCCTATTCAAGAGAACACCAGCTTTGATAACGATGAAAGTTAAAAATCTTTAACATCTGATTGAATAATATATGCATTTCTACTTTACTCGCTAATATTTGAAACATTTGAAAGACATTTTAATTTGTTTTCATTTTTTATATTTGTTTGTGTTGAGGAATAACGTTGCATAAGAATTATCAGAAATCTACAGACTACCAGATTCAATAAATCAATTATGAATAATTGCAGCATTTTGGGGATGAGATAATTTGGAGAGGGTAATCAAAGAGAAAAAAAAAGTGTGACTGATTTGATTTAGTTTAATTTTAATTTTAAGAAGAGAATAGGATGAGAGAGGTGGAAAAACCCACTAACTCAATCCATCCTGATAAAATATCATCTATTGAATTGTCTCGAGATTCTCTGTGAACATCTTTTTTTTTCGGTGAAAAACTGAAAGAACACAAATTGTCATGTCTGGAAAGAACCATTCCAAATCAGCCTAGATAGAGGACGCTTCAAGATAAAGTATATAGAGACACGAACACTGGAAATCTGACCCACTAGGTATACTATTTCAACAGCTAAGTTCCAATATCGAGAATGAAATATCAAATGGAATAATACACGCGATCCAAGGATCATACCCGCCACTTAATATCCAAGATCAACCACCACAAGTCCGTAACAAGAAACAAAAAAACAAGCAATGTTTTCCAAAAATGTGACTATAATAATAGTAATAATAATAATAATAGTAGTAGGTCATGTTGTGTGTGTTTGGGGGTTTGTATAGTATATAATATGTACAAGTACAACATTTTCCAAACCCATTCATTCATTTCTCTCTCACACACAATTCACAAACCACGTACCACAGACTCGACTCTTTCAACCCCCAAAAACAACGACAACAACAACAGCAACAATGACAACAAAAACCAGAAATGGCCGTGGCATGGCCCATTCATAATCAGATCATGTCACACTCCAATTGTTCGTTCTGGTATATAGCAGCTCTATAACTGTACCTATCGGACAGGCTGCGATGGACGGGGTTGCCCACACCCGCGGCTGGCCGCCCCATAGCTGACGGAGACATGTCGTGACTCCCCGTGGCTCCCATCTCCTCGTACTCTCCGATGGTCGTCTCCACCAGCGATGGCTCCAGCTCGGCACACGACACCAGCTTGGCTTGCAGCAAATACATGTAGGTCTTGAACCTTTTGATCTGGCAGACACAAAAACACAGGGAAATGAAATGACAACGTATTAGAAACATTATTTGAAGTAAAGAAAAGTTTTTAAAAAAGTTATGAAATGAAAACGCATTCGAAAAACATTTTCAAAGTGAAAAAAAAACAACTTAAAAAAAAAAAAATTTCACTTTCTAATTTGATGTAATTCTGTGGTACTATAATAATGTACCGGCATGCTTATAATATGCTTATATCCCAAGTAAACAGGATGCCCCCAAAAAATACAGGCCACAACGACCCCCTTCTAACCATCTGAGCAAAATTCAGGGATGTTGCTTTACTACTTTTTGTATACTACGAACTACGAAAAATTCAAAGGGGGAAAGAAAAGCTCACTCCTCAAGGACCATTGAGATTTGAGATGAATGTAGATCAGGATTCGGTATCAATAAACCAAAAATATATACAACTTTTCATCTAAACCTTCAAGAAGGACTTCAAATCAGTACAGGCGGTGTGTGTGTGTGTGTGTGTGTGTGTGTGTGTGTGTGTGTGTGCGCGTGCGTACCTCAAATTCCACGTAAGTCTCCTTCTCCAAATAATCCTGGATAGCGGAGGGCTTGGACCCTTTCTCTGGAGCCGAGGCCCGATGAAGCTGTAGTTCTTGTTCCAGATCATTCACACGGCTCTCGTGATGCATCATCTGCTCCCTCTGTGGGCAAATACAAGAGATGACAGAAGCATTGAAATTGAGGAAGATACATTTGATTTGATTTGGTTTATTTTGGTGAAAAGAGCAACACGTTTTGATTTATGTCGTACGTGACAATGCTGGGGATAAATTAAAGACAACTGCGTTTGATGACAGATGAAAACCAGAACTAAAACCAATCAAGGGCATCCTCCACCCAATCCTAATCATCCCTGTAAAAGTAGGAAAAGCTATTTTTCATATCCGTTATTTTTGTTTTGCATTAAGTTTAAGATGAATGAAAACGAAAAAGTAACAAACCCCCACCCCCTTTCAATTATCCCTGTAAATCTTAAAGTCGCTTTTTTCATAACCATCCCTTGAATTGAATTATATTGAAAAAGTTCTTCTCCTCTTCCCCCGGTGAAAGTTGTAGTTTTTTTTTCTTCATTCTCTATTTTTTCTGAATAAGAAAAAGAAAAGAGGGGAAAGAAAAAGGTTGAAAACTGACCAGGTTAAGGCGTGTGCAGGAGGAGGGCAAAAGTGGTCGTTGGAATTTGGTCTTGGAGCCGACGGCGCCGGGGAGGGGTGGCGCTGACAGGGAGGCAGCCACCAGATTAATGGTGTCTATCCAGTCCTGGAGCTCGTGGCTGTCACTGTGGGGGAGAAAATCACAGAGAAATAAATACAACTAGGTCTATAATATTTAATCGGGAAGAGAAAATTACAGAGAAATAAATAACACTAGGTCTATAGTATAGTGGATAGCATTTATATAGCGCTTTTCCACGGTCATCACCATGCTCAAAGCGCTTCACAATACCACATTTATTATATAGTAAATCTAATAATAAACTTTTCATCTAAATTAAACCTTCGAGAAGGACATCAAACCAGTACAGGCGGTGTGTGTGGTGTGTAACTCAAATTCCACATATGTCTCCTTCTCCAAATAATCTTGATTATCGAGGGCTTGGACCCTTTACTTTCCTTGAGCCGAGGCCCAATGAATCCTAGCGAAACAGTCAATGTTATGCTCTTTCTCGAGAGAGAGAGAGGCATTTCTATACATATTTATATCCTCATATTTTTGGAGTGATTGTTAAATTTGGATGTCCTCCTAAGTAAAATAACAGCGTTGCCTGTCTGAAAATTGTAAAGAATTTGGCCATTATAAAATACACT